>JAMKCH010002353.1:0-78392 GCA_023653785.1 Ophioderma brevispina | reverse complement strand
CGGGAAAAAAGCTGAAATATCAAGCTAAATCAGATTTTTTTTGCCTGCTCACTGCCTAAAAACCGGGAATTTATCCCTTCTGACAAGTGACCCCTGTTATGCCTGTGTCAGTCACGTTTCTGATCCAGATTTAAACGTGGCGCATATAGCTGTTGCTCAGCGTGTATGGCAATTGGTTGGCTTGATGAAGGTGTAGCAGTGAAAAAAAAGTCACTTGACGATTGGGTTGTTCCCCAAACATTACATTTAACTTGCATTTTCTTTGTCTTCAATTATTTGTTAGATAAGTAAGATTGCATCTTATATTAGTGAAACGTTTGCAAAGTTATTATAATGGAAGTCTGCCCTGCCTTGCAGGATCACTCAAACCAGTACAATGAAGCAATGATATTTACTGCAACTTTTTATTGGCACCTTTTTTCATTCAAATGAGGTTCGTGTTGGTATGTGTTTTTGGATTCTATCATTTTCTCACAAGATGGGCAGAAGAACATCTTCTGTCATTTGCATGATATGGGATTTTGTTGAACTTGTGAATTTGTATTTCATTAATTAAGAATAATGTTGGGGGAACTTAGAACTTGTGTACCTGTATAGAGGTTCCATGAGTGGCTTCAATTAATACACCCTCTTCTTGTGGCACACAGAAATTCTAAACATGAATGCACCTTGACAAACATAATTATGAAGATTGATAGGCATATCATGGGCTACTGATAATTGCATACAAATCATCCCATAGCAGCAGTAAATTACAGTGACTAATAGGGTTGTCCTCATGCAGGTTATGTGTAATGTACAACAAGAATTGTTACTGGACAAAATGGGTCATACTGATTCAATTAGTATTAAGAAATGAATTTATTTTTGGGAGACATTTCGTGGTCTTTTTCAGTGATTTGTAGTTGTTGGAGATTATATTTTCTGTCAAAGATTTCTCACATTTTCTTGACAAAGGGGTACAAAAGGGGTATAATAATGCAAAAATATTGAATCCTAATGTGCGTATGTATTTTTCCTGTGCGTCTGTACTAGTGAAACATTGTGGGGTTATTTGTAAGTAGAAATGAACATACTCTTCATGTTCTCGAGCGCGCGTGCGTGAGTGCGTACATATTTGTCATTTTAGTGCCTAACAAGTTAGAAAAACGAACACTTAATTGAAACTGATTCTTAACTGCACATAAAACATGGGCTCCAACAGGGAACGAAGATCAAAGTACTTCAACGCGTGAAAAGAACGGCGCGCCTATCAGATCAACTACAACTTGTCACTCCACAAATATTTAGTTGTAAGAATAAGCATGATAAGTGATAAGTCGACGGAAAGGAACATTAGGGATGGACGTGTCTTTCGTGTTTATTGGTTCTCCTAGTACATCATACGCCCTCTGCGTCAATTCCAAAACTTACCGTAAAATGAATTCGTTGTTCAATAGCGTATTGTATCATAAGAAGTGTTCCACCTAGACGTGACACTCGTGTTCCGCTTTATCATTACGAGTTTTGGCATTATGGAGCAAATTGAAGCACCGGTATTGTGGTATTTACAGTCTGTTCGCATGGGTATTCTAGATGGCAGTAAAAATAAGAGGATAAAACCATATGTTTGAAGGAAATATAAAAAATGACCCTTTTTTCTCACGAACAAAAATGCAAGGCAAATGAACTTAATAAATTTTCAACAACACCAAACTTGAACAAACTATGAAGCCTTCAACATGAGCAAAGAAAATGATAGGAATAATTATTACCGCCAAAGTTCTTATTAAAATTGAAACGTTTACATTTATTCGCTTCTTCCAGAAATAATGCAGGACAATATTGGTCGATTACTTGTATAGTTTTGGCCACATAACGAAGACCTACAATATTTACGTGGCACCCGTACCATCCCTCCTCCCCAACACCAACAGTCAGAGGTTCACCCGGGCATACGATATCATGGCACTTTCAACACCGTCAATTCCGAGACTTGTACCAAAGAAAGCGAATCGATAGCTTCGTCTCCAGAGATCTTACGTCTTTTTAGTTTTAATCTCAACTCATCCCCTCAACTCAATTCTTCCAGCGACAATAGCGGGGCCGGGGTTTAGGACAGGAACAATAAACATTCAGCCTATACATGCATCTATACTACTATATATTTACTCCCCGCATAAAAAATCCGACGAGGTTGAATGGCCATCAACGTGCTCAAATTGTTTTCAAATGAACGCGCCAAGCCAGCTTGATAAATCTCTCAAACTTCCACATCATGATTCGTTATAAATGCATTAGGACAAAGCAGTGGCGCAGCCAGCTTTTTTTCAGGGATTCCCCACAGGGGGCAGCCCCTCCCCCCGCCCCCCTGGCACCCACTGGGATCACAGGTCAATAAGCAAACACATTAGCAGTAACAACGCCTCCTGCATTTACTATTATAATTCCCGACATACCTACATACTTTTTATACAGTAATTTATATCGTTAGGATTTTTAGCGGGGAGTATATATATATATATCTATATATATAATCTATATATATATATATTATATATATATATATATATAGTGCAAGAAATTATGTATGGACGACCCAGAATGAGTATTTGCGTAAAAATAAATGTTGCAAGAAATATGCAAATAAGCATCGGATGTTGCATGTTCGTGATCACATTATCGAAGGAAAAAAGTTCACTAGCTCACAGACCAAGACTCTTTCCCCATCACCACCACCATGATAAACTGGACTGGGTTTTTCCCTCTCACATGTAAAAATGTACCATGCAATATTGGAATCACACGTACGGCACTGTACACACGGTTTACTAATACAAACAGTACATCAAACATTTACAAAACTGACCCGGGTAAATCCTCTTCCCATTCCCACCACTTTAACTTACCTTACCACGGCGTAATGATTTTGTTACTGCAAGGCATTGAAAAAAATCCACAAAAAACAAGATGCCATCATTCTCCACCGTGAATCGTTTTGGATTAGAAACTAAACAGCACCCCCTTCGGCCATCAATGTTGACCCGCTGCGGTCCGTCCTTTTTCTTCATGCATTCGCCCCTCCCTGTATTCCTCCACTTCCTCCGTTTTTGTCCTATCTCCGCACATCGCTGATTTCCCGTTTTTTGGGGCCTCGGCCATCCATACCTTTTCCGCTTTGTTTCCACATTCGTGTTTCGTCCCATCCCGGAGCTTTTCTCCTCCGTTTCTTTGGTGATTTCTCTCTATTTTAGCGCATTTTCATTGCTTCCTTTTGCATTCAAATGTACCAAGCTGGTTCCCTTCGGCCTCTAAAGTAATATGCAATATGGCCGTTCACAATATTTTTCTTCCTGCGTTGCCAAATGCGTTCCTTGTTGTGGTATCCAGGCTAGTGTTTTCGTACCTTGTTTTTTTCCGTTTTAGGTGTGCGTGAGCCACAATCTGTTCCGCATTTAGAATGATAGCGGTGTTGCGCCCCCACCTCTTGGAAATCCTTCATCATTTGTGTATAGATCCATGCTGTAATAAGTTTTTTTTATATATATTTTTTTTCATTGTTCTCTCTTTCTGTTCTGTTGTATTTTTGCTGATGAAGGCGTTTTTAGCCGAAAGCTTCAAAATAACTGTGGAATGCAACACTCCATCCGATGTGCTTATTTGCATATTTTTGCAACATATATATATAATATATATATATTATTATATATATATATATCTTATATAATCGTCGGGTGTTTCATAGTGACGGATTTTGAATTTTTAATCATTTACGAGTTTAGGGAATAGTACAATACCAAAATCTTCAACTGCCAAGTGCAGAACCTTGCAAGCACTTCATTAATTAACAATCTTAATTAGAAATTTTGCAATTTTGACGTATGTTGCATAACAGCAACTTTGGTGTATTACATAGTGACGGATGTTGAACCCTCTGTCAAAGAAGTGTATACTTGATTTCCCACCAAGGCTTTTTAAATACATTTGTTAGTAAATATTCTCATCTTAAATGTATAACTGACACAAGAGAAATATGTAATTAATTTATAAATGTCGATATTAGTAGAAATTTATATTATATTTACAGTTCAAAGCGTGAATCGCGGCGATCCACTCAACATCCGGCATTATGTAATAAACCAAATTAAGCAGATGCGCGATGACGGATGTTGGTTTGACGGATGTTCAGAAAACGCCGATCGCTGTTTTCCATAATGACGGATGCTGAATAACGCTTTAGTATAGGGAAAATTCAACATCCGTCACTATGTCATGAACATAATTGCCGATCTGCGTATTTTGTTGGTGTGACGGATATGATGGTTGACTTTTCCAATGTATTACATCCATTTTATCAAGTAAGAATTCATGAATATTAGCTAAGATAAATTTCCAGTTGTTAATTTCGTTTCTTAATCGGATTCTATTATTTGAATCGTATGTGGGGATGTGTACGGCCCCTCTAGAGTTCGCGCTATTATTTGAATCGTATGTGGGGATGTGTACGGCCCCTCTAGAGTTCGCGATTTTTCAAATGCGATTTTCTCAGAAACAAAAAACGTATGTTGTTTAACATCCGTCACTATGTCAGACAACCCTACGATATATATATATACGATATATATTCTACTATATATACTCCATATATATCTATACCTCATATAATATATATCAATATCTCATATATATATGTATATATATCTATATATATATCTATATATATACCGTGTGTCCCAAAAAACAACACTTGATGACAAGCGCCATAAATTTTGAACAAAAGCACGTGACTGCTTATTCTTTGTTGTAAGGTAAGATAAGATCCTGAAAAGTTCATAACGGTAGAGTCAATAGTTTTTAAGATATGACCCCAACAATCAAGTAACCCGCAGAACCCATTTTACAAAAATGAGGAGCTGGTAACCACAAGATTGGCAATGAAGAACAGAATGGCAAATACAATATTGATTGCAATCAACATTTACTTGCCCAAATCTCTTGCAGAACAACTTCTACTGGGTCAAATGCCTGCATTTACATACTTATTACTTTAACTGATAATGATAAAACATTAATTGTATTGGTGATAAAATATGGTTCAGACGGTAAACTATTACTAAGTCATAGACAACGCCACATAAATGATAAATGCGTTGGGCTGCAACTTGCTTGTTACTCTGAAATAATTGTTCATAAATGCGTTGGGCTGCAACCTCCCCTGCCTGTTAGCTGAAATAATGTTCAACCTTCCTCACTTTTATGAAGTAAAACCTATGCTTTCACCACAAAACTCAATAACATATCAGTTTTTGAATATTCATTCTGTCATAAATTTTTGGGTTAAAATAACTTCTTTGTGGCCCCACAAAATTATGCCTGAATAGCTCCTCATACATGCTGTCTTATTTGCCACGAAGAGTTTGTTGATCATCCATTCCTAAGCGATCTTTAGTGTGTTACAATGCTGCTTTTAGGCGTTATTACCAATAAAACATTCATTTTTTTTTTTTAATTTTAACGTTTTTCTTAAAAAAAGGAAATGGTGGTTGGACGTAGAGATTTCATATGGTGGTTCTGGGCGTCAAGATTAGAGTGCCGTATTTGTAGTTAATAGCGCCTCAATTTGGTAAATTGGCTCCTGCATGTTTACTTGGTTTCTGGGGTCATATTTTACAAAATATTGACTCTAGCGTTTATATGACTTTTCAGGGATATTCTCTAACAGCACTCTTATCTTACCTTACAACAAAAATACGTATCGCCTGCTTTTTGTTCAAAACTTATGGCGCCTGGCCACCAAGTGTTGCGGTTTTTTTGGGACACACGGTAATTATAACGAACCAGATTATTAAATGCGTGGACATTTACCTCCACGCAATATTGATTACTGTGTTGTATGGATGTATCTGACGCAAAGCTTGTGGTTAGAACCTATTGTTGCCCCGACGCATATATATATATTTATATAATATATTTATATATATGATATCGTCGTCCCACTCACATCTCTAATTTTACAAACACGTTTTCCGAGAATATTCAAAATAGCAATTCAAAATCTACGCGACATTTCATGCAGTAAGTAAAACAGCATAAAAGAAACATCTAGAATTTACTGTTTTTGAAGAAAACATTAAAGGTCAATATACACCATAGAGTCAATTTAAACTACATTATATTATCTAATTAGGCTACAAGTACAGTCTGTTATGTGAAATCACAAATATGTATACTGCTAAAATACGACGCATATTATACCGTTGTTTTTCAATGTACGGTAACTAGATCACGTATGTGAAAAGCTTGTTTACGAAAAGATCGACGGAAATACGTCAAAATTACAGGTCGTATGGAAATCCGTTTATTTTGGTATCGGCAAAATACAGCAATTTCCCCCGGTGGAGAGTCATATCACCAGTATACTTTCACCATTCAAGCCTGACTTATGTCTTTTCTTTTTCTACACTCGAACTAGCAAATTACCTTCAATACCCACTGAAAAGTTCGACGACCCCTGAATGCGCACGCATCAGGGCATGATCTAGAAGCACTGAATTCTGGATCATTTTTGGTATTCTCTTTTTCGCGACGGGTTGCCTCCCCTGGTGGGAGAGCGAACCCCGTGAGCCCCTCCTGGGGCGCAGCGGCCCGGACAGGGGGGGTGGCGTCAGCTTGAATGGTAATTATACGGAGATTATGGTGATATACTCCCCCCGGGAAGTGGAATAATCTCCTACATCTCCTAGTACGGTCCCATTCAAGCCTGACTTAATGCCCACCGATGTCAGCTGGATGAGCAACCCGGATATCAAGTGCTCGGGTCAGACGTCAGCGTAGCACATGTGAAATGCCGGGAAAATTGGAACAACCAGTGGATGAGCATCGATGCACTTCCGACTTCAAGGGGCAGTGCTATGAAAAGCAGCTATTGCAACTGGAAGATGCGGCAGGCTGCTGTGATAACGAGGAAGCTGATGATTACCTAGCTACCGTTAGAAAACGCTGCGTACTAGGACACGAATCCCTGAGATAAACTTTTTGAAAACTACGAAACACGCCGCATCCCATTGCGTCCTGATATCTTGGATAAAGCTCCCCGTAGGGGTCCAGCCTCCGCCTGATATCTTACGGTCGTGAGCTTCTATGTCTTCCCCGTCAGACGATCCTCCGCGCTAGAGAGCTCTCCTTTATGCCTGCCAACGATCCATCTGGCTATGTCTTCTTGAGGCCATGCGAAACGGCTTCTTAGTGAGGAAGAGCTGGTCGTGAGCTCCCCTATATAGCTGGTTCTTTTGAGTAACACTTAAGTCTCTAACTGGACACCAGGGACTCAATCGCTGGAACCCGACAGCTTGTCGTAGATCTGGGAGGACGATCGGCTGTGGAGTGAGTCTGAGAGATTGATTTCCTTTGGCCAGGAAACCTGATCGGGGAAGAAGGGCCGAATCGGCGTGCGGTGATGTGCTCTCTGCTTAGACATAGCATAGGCCGATACTCTCTCCTGCCTGATGCTGTGGCGACAAAGAAGAGAGTCTTCTTGGCGGGTGCCACTAAGGACGCCTTGTGAAGAGGCTCATAAGGAGTACTGTTGAGATGCTGGAGTACTGTGTTGGCAGGTCCCATGCTGGCGCTAAAGAGCGTTCGGACGGCCGTCGATGTAGGCATTCCCTTGATGAGATCATGAATCTCTGGCGATTACACACGTGTAAATGCCTCCTCGCCAAATCCCAGATGAATGGCTCCTACTGCCTTGCGACAACTCCTGACTGTGTATGGGTTGGCTCCATCTTCGAACACCTGCATCAGCAAAGTCGGCCACCCCTTAGATTTGCCGCAGAGGGTCAACTTGGTGATCCCTGCACCAGTTCCGGTACTTGACAAGTCTGGAATTATTAGTCTTCCTTGTTGTATGTCTCCTTGCCTCTCCCTGCCAGACGGGTAGCGTGAGCGAAAGGCCTTCAGCTCGTAGGACTGGATTGAAATTGGGCCATGTAGTCAGGCTGATCGCCCTCAGACGTCTCTATCGAAGGAGACCCCACGGAGTCCTTGAAGCAGGTCCTTCTTCAATTTGAAGAGTCCCTGGTTGGCGGTAAAGCACGACAGGATCTTGGAAACCACGGTTGCCGAGGCCACTTCGGGCACACCAGAACAATGCGGCAGTTGCTGGTGAGCTTGAGAATAACTCGAGGAACTAGGGCCTCTTGGTTGGAAGGCGTAACTCGACTCCGCCCCACTCCATTGTAAGACGTCTGGTGAAGGGTCGCTGTGTCCTTGGCCCTCGAGCAGTTTGGTCGGTATCTGGGCGTTGAGACGGCTTGCAAAAAGGTCCACGTGGGAGTTGTTCAAGCCTGCTGAAAACCATTTTGCATAATCTTGGGTTGAGGCGCCATTCCACCGACGCCCCCGGGCACTCCTCGTGGTCCTGACTTCCCGGATTTTCCTTCTTATTTTCAGTAACTTTATTTCATATTTCAATTCAGATTATGTTTCATATGATACAAATACAAAGCATAGATAATACAATAACCAAGTCTTTTTAGACAGAAATGACAAGTCATGATCATTATTTAGTTGATAATGTACATTATTCTTGTTAGATCATATGACACAGAAATGTGTAATCAAATCACAACTCGATCAATATCAATCTGTCAGGTGTTGTCTCCCCGGGAAGGTAACGGCTGTCAGTGATCTGATGACGGCGACACACTCAAGACGTTTGATGTATGTATTCATGGTACGCTCTGTATCTCCCTACTTGTTTTATGTGGGAACGACCGACCGTTGTCGCACTGGACTAGGAAGTGACTTCCCTTGACCATATTGAGAGTCTGTCTCCGCGCCCATATGAACTGCCTACAGCTCCAACGCGTTAATGTGATCCTTGGCCCACTTCCTTGTCCCACGGTCCCTGATAGGCGAGTGGTTCTCCTACGTGGGCTCCCCACGTAGCTCTTTGACGCCCCTTCTGGAGAGTGAAAGATGAGGCTCTTGATGTGAATGATTTGCCGCTGAACCAACCAACGCTACAATCCGCTCTTCTGACGTGTGGAGCGTTCGGAATACCCTTGGACATCGTCGCGGCGAATATTGTACCGCGATAGAACGTGCAGCTGTATTACTCTCATGCGAAGTCTGCAGCATGTTACCACTGTTGTCATACTGGCTATGAAGCCCAGTAATCGTAGCCACAGAGATTCTGGTGCTCGGCTGAGTTCAATGAGGTCCCGGCGCCTGCGTAGTGGATGTGAATGCTCTCGGCGGTCGGAACACTATTCCCGCTGTTCAGCGTCGCCCCTAAAATCGATGCTCTTAGTTGGGTTGAATTGACTTCGCGGTCGTTTATCACTAACCCGAGGTGGGAGAGCGGATGTGGACTGTCTCTGTGTATGGAGTGCTGGAGCTGTTCCCTGGAAGGTACTCCCAGGAGCCAGTCGTACCAGTTAGAACGAAGACGAAATGCCTCTCCGCGGAGAACTCTGTCTACAAAAACCTTCACTATCCTGGTGAATGGCGGGGTTCTGTCAACACCCGCACGGGAGGCACTGGAACTGATAGAACGTGCGTCGATAATTGAAACTGAGCCACTTCCTGTGTGAAGATGTATCGGAATGTGATGGTAAGCAATCCTTTAAGTTGAAGGGGCGTGGCGTTGAGAACCGTAGAGAGAGCTGCTTCATCAAGTCGAGCATCAGCAGGACTTTTTCGTGGTGAGAAAAAACGTTAAGGTGAACGCTACGGCGCGGGACGGTACCTGAAGGATCGCCGCCTTCTGAAGCAGCTGCTCGATCTCTTGGAGAAGAGCTTGCGTCTGTTCACGACTCCTTGGGGATCACCCGTCCCCTCTCGTCGTGCGTTGAGCCTGTGGTGGCGGTGGTGCATTCGAGCTGTGCGTAGAACCCATAAGTCCGCCAGGTCCACCGTCCTCCATCGTGTGCGAAGTGCCCTATCCCCCCCCCCCGCCCCCCCCCCACCCAAGGGGAGGCTCTGAGGCCTGTGGATATCACTTTCCTCTTCTGGGGGCAACGGGCGTCCGCCACCTTCTCCCTCCTGATCGACCGCCATTGTTGTATCCTCCGCCGCCTTGCGTCGGTTATCCTTGCTTCCCCTTGTCTTGCAGAGATTGGGCCTTTGTTGCCCTTGGACGGCTGGTTTCTTCTGACCTGAGACTTGACTATACGAAATATCTGCGGTTGCTGCTGCTGAAGAGGTCAGGTCCTATAGGCGTCTCCAGACACGGCCGCGGGTTCATGAGTTTTGAGGGCGTTCGTACATTCCTCCGCCAGTTTGCGTTTTGATGCCTAGCTGCAAAGGTTGATTCCCCGTGCGACGTTAGGTCCCGCGTGTATAAAGTGACAACGTTGCCTGTTCTCTGGCACTCACGAGATCACTTTGGTTCTTCTCACGGTGAGCGTGTCGCAGAACCTCCTGAAGTGAGAAAGGAGCGGTGCGTGCGGTCGCGCTTCTCTGTTTTGTTACCCCTGTAGCTGCTTCGCCCTCTCGTCAACCTCTGGTGAGGATTCAAGCCCCTTGAGAGATCTTCTGTGCGGTTCCTCTTGGCTTGATCGGGTAAGTTACGGGGCGGCCGAGGAGGAAGGCGCGCGTGAGTAAGTCGGTTTGAACGCCGGGGATTTCATGTCCCGATGTCGTGTGCATGAATACCCAATCGCGGGAAAGCTTCGGCATTCAGCTCCCTGACTCTAGACGAAGTTCGTCCCATGCGTACGGCGCTGGCCGTGGTGGCCTCCTACTGCGTCCCCCGCTGGCTTCGTTGGTTCGGTGGCTTGTCCTGGACAGTCACGACCTTACCCGGCGGTTGCGGTCCGACCCGGCGGTCGCGGCTGTCCCGGCGGTCGCGGCTGTCCCGAAAGTTCGCGGCGGTGGTCTCGACTATCCCGTCGGTCGTGGGCGGTGGGGTCATAGCTTCTTTGCAGGCGACGGGCGGTCACGCGCAAGGACGGCTCCTCCGGCACCGAGAACGGCTGCTGCGGTGATCCACCTGTTGATCATGGCTGCGAGAACGGCTCTTGCGGTGATCCGGGCGGCGGTCCACGGCTTCCGGAACGACTCTTGCAGTGATCCCGGCTGGCGGTCGCCGGCTTCCCGGAGCGGCTCCTTGCGGTGATCCCGAGCGGTCTCGGCTCCAGGAGAGCTTCCTTGTGGTAATCCCGGCGGCGGTCACGGCTCCCCGAGCGGCTCTTGCGGTTATCTGGGCGGCGGTTTTCGCTTCCCGAAACGCTTCGGTGGAGAGCGGTGGTAACTAGGCGGGGGGGGCGGTGCGGTCTCGGCGGCCCCGGTGGCTAACCCTGTGGTGAGCGGAAGGTGCGTCTCCCCTCGCGGGGGTCGTACGTGACGGTTGTACGGTGATGCGGCTGTGGAGAGTCGGTAGCTCGGCGGCTTGCGGTGACAGGTGAGCTGTAGAATCGGTGACCTCGGCACGATTTTGGCTCCTGACGGGCTGCTACCACGGCTGCTACTGGTGCGACACTGGGCTGCTGAGCGTCGTGGTCGGTGCGGGCCGCTTGTGTCCCGTACAGTCTCGGCTGGATCGGCGCTTGGGGGTGTTATTGCCGAGAAGCCCCGGTGCTTGGCCCTGGAGGGTTGCCGGTGACCCGTGACTCAATTAGATCCATCCACTGGGTAATGGGCCCCATTGCCTCTTTCAGTGCTTGCCGGAAGAACTCCGCTGAGAACGCCGGTGGTTGCTCCGTGACAGGCCGTTCTTGGCCGGCACAGGCGAGGCGGTGTTGTTTCCTTTTGCCGCTGTTGGCTTCCTGGCCGCTTGAAGCTTGGCGGTTCTCCAATCTGCCCAGGCCTCCGGATCCAGTCGCCGTCCAGCTCACATGGCTCGTCTCGGTGACATGGGCGATGTATAATGCACGTTGATCGGGTCGGCATGTTAAACAGGTAATGTCTCGCTGACGATCCCGTCTAGCGGCTCGTGGCCACTTCCTTCACTCGGTCTCTGAGTCGGAATCCATGACTTGTCTGGAGAAAGACAAAAAAAGAACAGAATCGGTTAAGGAACCATAACCGGGAGATCTCTCTTAAGCACAATTAGCCTAGCCTACTCTACATTGAGGTCCACTCTACCAAAAAGGACCGAATGAACTGATTACAACCCGCAAGCACGCGAAATCATCCCGTTGGGAGCTCCCATAGAAAAGAACGTAGCTCATGTTTCGGAGTTGTTTAATTTGGAACGAAATTTTGAAAATATCGAACCTACGGTGTCCTAGTCGGAACCAAATCGTCAGCCTCGTCCACATAGTGCGTATTCGACAGTTTGGACTTTTTGGAGAAATTGTGGCCTATACTTTTGTTTTGTACTATTCTGCATATCACTCGAATTTTAATCCCTCAAATTGGGCCTAATTAGTAAAAAAATATTAATTACTAATTAACGTCTTTACAAAACGTTAAATTATCTGCATCACATAATGACGTATTTTTCGAAAATCTCTAACGGCGTGCAGTCTCATGCATCGTATGTGCATTTTGATGTGATTTCGCGCGCTCACAGCTAGTTACTATGTGTGCGACTGTTGATTATAATGACTCCTAGAACTTTCACTTGTCCAAGGAATGGGTGCAATTACGATGTGGCAGTGGGTAGTGCGAAAAGAAAAATGTGCAAGTAAAAAACCACCACCACCACTGTATAGTTGCGGGTGAGTACGGTTGGTTGCATCAAACCCCACCGCTGGGAGGGCCCA
The DNA here is from genome assembly GCA_023653785.1 of Ophioderma brevispina. NCBI lineage: Eukaryota > Metazoa > Echinodermata > Ophiuroidea > Amphilepidida > Ophiodermatidae > Ophioderma > Ophioderma brevispina. The sequence continues at coordinate 65,700 of JAMKCH010002353.1, read as the reverse complement.
CTACTGAATGTTGCAACTGATGCCATGTCACTGCTTCCACGGGAGTCTGTTCCAGAGTGGGATGGCGAATGCAGAATGGAATTTATATGAGTCTTGAAGCTTTGGAACTGGGTATAACGAAGTGGGGACGTGATCCGGCCTGGGATGGGTGAAGGATTCACGGTGGAAATTGACATCACGGATTGTTGTGGATCTTGTAGTACATGGTACATTGGTTTAATGTTCTCCGTGGTAGCGATTGGTCAAGGTGACTGATGAGTAGACTGATAAACACTTGCTGTCCTGTCATACACACCACAAATATGCGGACAGGCCTGCCGGCTGCAAGCAACTGCCTTCCAGTGATAGAATGTTTTTCACTGTCATGCGGCTGCCAAGCCGCGCTGTCATTTCGAGTTTGTGGGCGAACTAAAGCTTGGTATGATGCCTTTAACTTGATGTGTTTGTTGTAGCTGTCCCAAGTTTCTCGGATGATCCCTAGATTGCGACAGGCCTTTGGATGTTATATGGTATATGTTTTATATCCACAACAGTTCGACTGAAGATTGTGACTCCAATATTTATTGGCTTGATGTTCTTTCTATGCTGTTGACAACATTGTTACATTGAGAGCTGGGTTTTGGTCTTGCGAGTAATGGTGAGTAGTTGGCACTTGGAGTCGTTGAACTCATCTGCCAAGTATCTGGCCCATTGAACACCTTGCATTGAGATCTTGTTGTAGTATATCATGTCAGCTTGCCCCTTTAATTTCTCTTACCGGATGCTGTCATCACAAACAGTCTAATGTTGGATTTCAATCCATCCACGATGTCATTTATGTAAAAGTGTGGTCCCAAACCCGATCACTGAGGCACGCCTGATTTAACTAGCGACCAAGGTGGAATGTGCCCCATTGACACTGACACACTGCTCCCGGTTGTTAAGGAAGGCTTTGATCCACCTCAGCGTGTTTCGTCCTCGAATTTACCATAGGATGAACTTAAGGCTAACCTCTGAGCGGACTTTGTCGACCGCTTTACTGCAATCCACGAGGATAACCTCGTATTTTGCGGCTCCTGTTAGGCAATTCCGACCATGCATAACGGCTTCCAGCAACTGCTCTTCGCACTCTACTTTTTCACGAAGACCATGTTTGGTCTAGGATGATATTATTGTGCGAATTATTTTTGGTATATATGAGATAACAATCTATGTTCCATGATCTGACCGGCAATGCACAGTCCCACTGACGGCTGTAGTTTCTCATGGTTGTACGTGGAGCCCGTGTTTTTGTAGAAATGGCTGTACAGTTGCTTTCCTCCAAACCTCTGGTAGTGCGCCAGTTTTGGTAATATTACGAAAATGCAATGGAGAAAGAGCCGTGTCCATCTGCATATTCATGCAATATCCGGGAGGGAATGGAATCTGGTCACCTGCTTTGTGATATTGTAGTTGCTAAAAGCTGCTTTATGACTCCATCCAAGTCAATATCAAGTTCACTGAGGACTGAATACTCTATGTTCCCCTGTTTGCGGTATAGATCAGGTCTTTTCTAGTAAATACTGAGTAAATTGTTGGTAAAACTCAGCTTTTTTTCTGTCTTGATCTGTACAGCTGATTTGCTTTTGTTTCCCATTTACGTCAACGATAAGAATAAACCCCTCTCACGTCTCTGGGAGCGAATGAAGGACCAAACGGGCTTAGGATTGAATCCAAGCTAGGTCCAAGAACTTCTTCCATATAGCTTGTGGTATGACTGGTTACGAGCTTGGTAACATGGTTCCCTTGTTTTAATTTATACCGCTCCATAATCTCTGGGACTTTGATTTCTTAGCACTAGAGAACAGCTCATCCCTCTTCCTCATTGCCTGATAATTTCCTGGTCAAATCCATTGGGTGGCTTTGTTTATTTCTAGACATTCGGTGTGGTATGTATTTTTCCATTGCCTCCAGTGTATATGTCCTGTAACAGTTTCCCCAGTTGTTCATTGACTGATTTTGGCTGGGGTCAACTTTTGGAAAAATTCCCTCACTACATTGATTGAGTATGTTTTCAACGTTATCATTGTCAGCCTTTTTTTGTAATTGCAGCTTTATGTGGTGGTTTATTCTGTCTTTTTGGTTTAGATTGATATCATAAAAGGATGAATGTTCACTACTCAGTAGCGTCCTGATATATTAACAATATTTGGTTGGTAGTGGCAGATCAATCTAAAACATTGTTCGACTTTGGCCGTGTCACAAGCTTATTTTAGCTGCAAGGCCACTTTCGTAAGAAAGTGAGAAAATCATCATGGATCTTCCTCTTTTTACTCCCGTTTTTGTTTGACCAATATCCCAATTATGTCAGGGAGGTTGAATCACCACATAGTAATATATTAGCATGCTCTTGGTATCAACTCCCTACTCTAACTTGGCCTACGCGTCAAACACACTGATTTAACGGTTGAATACCGGCATTCGGGGCCTATAAAAACTACCTAGATACAGTTTGCCAGTACCAAGCAAATTCGAATGCTCCAGATCACCTCACACGGTACGTTCATGTCCGGTAAATCTACATACAACCAAGGAGTTCTGTATTGCTGTAAACAACCCCCCCCCCCCCCCGAAGCAGTCCGATCTTGCGAATCACGTTATAGTACTCTCCGAGCAATATTGGAATAGGTAGGGAGATATAGTAGTATCCCACTTGGATTCACACCCAATGATGAATATCTGGGCAATGATCCGCCACTGCTGCTTTGGAATCTAATCTCCTTTTTTTTTGACCTTTCAAAACCCTCACAGGTTGATACCATTGTCTTCACGCGTGGAATTTAATTTTCTTAGGAGGTGCTTTCTTTCTTTATGTTACCGGTACTTTACTCTGCCTCGCAGGATTTGGTGGCGTGGATGTAATTCAGGCTCAAAGTTTTTCAAAATCAAGCAAGCTCTCATCAGTTAACACGTCAAAGGTATTAATGCTAAAAAAGCGGTCACTATCAAAGAATGATGATCCTAAATTTGGTAATCCACAGTTCACACAAATCCAAGACAGGTTAGAATGAGTCATGTAGATTTGGTACATTTCCTCCGACATGACTGCACAATCAGTGTGGATCCAGGTATCACACTGGTCACATTGGATAGCATGATGATTATTCAGAACCTCATTGTTACATATACCACATGGGTATTTTGGATTGGGGCCAGGATTTAATTCAACCCCAGATAACAGGAGAATCATGATAATCATAAGCCGGGTTTTACCTGTGTTGGATTTGAGAAGTCCCTTATTCTGGTACCTATGAGTCTTGGTCAGTGCAGTCAAGGCAATGGACCAGCTGTTGTAGTAATTTTCAAGATTTGTAAGGCAGCTAAAGTTTATGAACACTGAACTGCCATGCCCAAAGATATTGATAATAGATTGATGTGGGCTTTCTGGTAAAGAACTACTTGTCCAACACACATTATTGAATGCAAAACCATCAAAGTGAGACACAAACTAGTTTTTATGAGTAGGTCCATCATGATCACAAATATCAGAAACCCCTGTATGCGTACTCTTAATTTAATAATTTTTAAAATAATCTAAACATTTGACTACTTGAAGACTTGGTTGAGTCTAGGATATTGTTGCGTTGGTAAGCTACACTGGGCACAATGTTATCAAACTCCAGCGCAGTACATGCTCCAGAACTTAGTTCAACAGCTACAGTCATGAAGATGTAATAACTAGGTACGACGATTCCATGCACTATTAATCAATAATAAAGAAGAAACACCGACCTGTATGCGTCCTTATGTATTTACCCCTGTGTGTATACTACTACGCAAAATTCGGCAGTATGTCCAACATGGCCGACTGATGTCTCTGAATCGGCAACAGTTTTTATCCAATTAATCTCCACGAAACAGAAAACCGTGAGGGTTAAAAGTTCTCCCAGAAGTTGGTGAGGAATTTCAACCATCCGAAGACATAAAGATTGAGGATGTCCAAGTCCAAAAAGATGTAAAATAAGAGATGAGAAAATAATTTTCCCGAGGAGAAAACACATAACACAACTGCACAGCGTGATAGCGCCCTCTGCTGACGTATTTTGCAGTTCACGCTATTTGGTATTTTGTCGTTTTCACATAGTTACGTATTTGCGCAAACGCGTCACATAACGACGTATTTTCGCGTCGTATTAGTTATTTACACGTTGGAACTACTATTTTGTCGTTTTCACATAGTGACGTATTTTATTAAGCATCATCTTTTTGCATATCTAAATAAAATGGAAGCTGATTAGTTAAATATATTTGAAATTTAACTTATTTCGGCGATTTTCCACAATGCTTTAATTGAAATATATGTTATAATTAACAGTATGGGGCAAATTAAAATCGCAAAATCTTCAATGCCGTTTTTCTCGAAATGCGTATTTTGCAAATACGTCAGTATTTGCAAAATCGGTAAGAAATCGGTTAGAAATCCAAAATGGCCGCCGGGAAAAGTGTCCCGGCATAACAGTCACCATAACGGTAAGGCTCGGCCGTGACAACTGTAGTGGAGCCCCCGCAGAAGGAGAAAAACCGAAGAAAAACGCCGTTGAAGTCTAACTCCCGTAGAAAAGCACGTATTTCCGGTTTCGGGTCATGTTGAAATATGGAACGAAACTTGCCGTATCGAACCGCCGATGTTTAGATCGAAACCAACAATTCGGACGGTAAAAATTCCAAAATGGCCGCTGGAAAAAGTGTCACAATGCTAAGTATTCCAGTGGACTGTAAGGCACTGGAATACTTGTGCCCCCGAATACTCGGGGGCACAACGGTAGTTGGTGCCCCCGAGGACGGAAAGACCAATAAACTGACCTGCAGACCCGTATGTCCGCGGGAGAAACGGTAGGGGCTCAAAAACCGCCCCCGGTGCAGATGACCCAAATGGCGTTCCATACGAAGCGAAAGACGAGTTATGGCGAGTTTCGGTCCAAATGGCCGGCCATACCCGAGATGGTACTGTACGGGTAGGTTACATACGCTAATACCAGCAAAAGTAGAAGACGATCGAAAAAGTGAGATAAAATACTCACGACCATCTAGCACAAAAAGCTCCTAACACAAGCGCTAGATGGTAGTAGGAATTACTTGAAGGGGTCCAACCGAGGTAGACACTTGTAATATACGTGTGAACTAACCCGCGGAAAGCACACGCATGACTCACCTAATCAGACGCAATTTTATAACAATCTGGGATGGGCAGCTGTAGCAGCAAACCGTACCAGAATGACGAGAAAAGTGCGTAGAATAAGTAGGTTGGTAGTTAGGTGAGTAAAAGCTGTTAAAAACTGTTCAAATTTGCTACATCTCACGCCTTAGTGGCGTATGCCGAATAATGCCCTTGTACCGAAAAGCTTGCTGGGTGGAATTTCTATTACTTATTGAAGCCTGTATGTGAAGGTATTGTGTTTGAGCGTACGAACGCGCGTGCGTGGGTCTGGAATATATTGGCAAATTACCTTCTTCACAAAATGCACCAGTGTAAAAATCTGCACAGACACATCTGAAACTGTCATATTCGTTAATGCAGGTCCCGCCATTTTTGCAGCTTACATCCTTGCAGTAATCAACTGGAAATATACAATATATGTTAGTTTCTGGAACAAATACATTGGTTGTCAGGTTTTAAAGGGGTATTGCATGGATGGATGGATAATTGGATAGATGGGTGGATGTATGGGTGCATAGATGGAAGGACATACGGTCAAAACGGGCAGACTGTTGGTAATGGATGGGAAGATGGATGAAAGGAGAGATAATAATAACAATATTAATAATGGCAATTTGTAAAGCGCTGGTATCCACCGCAAGCGACGCTCATGGCGCTTCTCTGCACAACAACCAAAATAACAGTAACATACATGAAAATACTAAAAAGCAGTGGAAAAATATATACAAGAGTCACATTGTAAGTATAATACAGTTCAGAGGGTTCAAGCAAATGCTTCTGAGTACAAATATGTCTTCAAGTTCTTCTTAAAGATATTTACGATGCCCTGACCATTTGGTTGCACTAGTTCTGTTAAGTAACAAGGAGCCATTTCATGCAAGATGTTGAAAACAATAAGGCACATTTTGTATTTCAAGCTCTGTTCTATTGGAAGCCAGTGTAGGTCAGCTAACACAGGGATTATATGATCTGTTTTCTTGGTATATGTGATAATCCGTGCAGCTATATTCTGCAATCGTTGTAAGCGTGAGAGTTGTGAGTTAGTAATTCCATGGAGAACTGAATTGCTGGAGTAAAGTCTGGATGTGACAAATGCATGAATGATAGTTTCAGCTGCGTCCCTTGTTAAATGTTTCCGGATTTTGCCAATATTTCGGATTGAGCAGAAGGCAGCCTTTGATACTGCTGTCACATGAGAGTCCTTTGTTTGTTTAAATCAAACATGACCCTCAGGTTCCGAACATTAGTAGCTGGCGCAATGTAAGAATCTCCCACTCTAACATGTTGAATATTGACTTTTGCGATTTGCTGCTTAGACCGAGTATCATAAATTCTGTCTTAGAGTCATTCAGCTTAAGGAAATTTTGATTCATCCATGTTCTGATATCATCGGCGCAGCTTTCAATTCTCTGAAGCGCGGAGTCAGCATCTGGCTGCACAGGTTTTACAGATACATAAATCTGCGAATCATCTGCATAGAAGTCCTAGTTCAGTTGATGTCTCCCAGTGGCAGAGTGTAAATGGGAAAGAAAGAGTCCTGGTCCAACACGTGAACCTTGTGGAAGTCCATACTTCAGTAAAGCTAAATCGGAAGTCGCATCGTTGATGCAGATAGCTTGTGATCTTCCCGAGAGGTATGATTTAAACCAATCCAATGCAACACCGTCAATACCAATTCTATGCTGAAGGCGTTGGAACAACACATCATGGTCTACGGTATCAAACGCCACCGATAAATCAAGTAGGACTAGTAGTGTAATCTTTCCTTCGTCTGTGGCATGCAGCAGATCATTCTGTACTTTTGTGCAGTTTCCGTGCTATGAAAAGCACGGTATGCAGACTGGTAATCCTCACCCAGATCATGTTGTTGTAGAAAGAGTCTAGATAAAACCACACGTTCCAATGTTTTGCCCAGAAATGTCAAATTTGAGACTGGCCTATAATTCTTGAAAATGTTGCGGTCAAGGTTCTCTTTCTTTATAAGTGGTCGAACATGAGCGACTTTCAAACTCTCCGGGAAAACACAGTTTCAAGCGAGCTATTCACTATTTTGGTAATGATAGGCACGATTGCATTTGTTTTTTTTTCAGAAGCGATGTCGGGATGGGGTCAAGCTCACAAGATTTTGTTGGAGTTTTGCGTATAATTGCCAGAATCTCATCCTCGATAAAGGTTCAAAAGATGTTAGGTGGTGAACTGCTGCTTTTGGTTCGTCATATGACCAGTCATCCACAGTATCAAAACTGTCTCGGATTTTCTTTATTTTCTCAGTGAAGTATTCACAAAATTGGTTAGCAAGACTTTTATCCGAGGCAGCATCAGGAAGGGGAGAAACTTGACGGCGATGTAGAAGCTGATCCGCAATTTGGAAAATTCGCTTTTGATCTTTAGCGTGCACTATAAACAAGTAACTATAATATCGGCATTTTTCTTTTTGTATCAATGTATTTACCTTTTAGTAGGGTTATAGATGAGAATCCCATTCTAGAAGTTTGGGGGAGAAGGTTTGAAGATGTATTTCTATAGTTTGGAGGGTGCTGAATCATAATTTGTGGGTCCAAATGCGGGGGTAAATAAAATAAGGGGGTAAATTTAATACAGGGGTAAATTTGAAATCAAGTCAAAGTGTGTTTAAATGTACACCAATATATTTGTCTCATTATAAGGATTAAAAAAAAGGTATAGTTTGTAGAGTTTCGGACCTTTAGTTACACGGCTACAGGCCTGATACGGTTCAAGGTCATCCAAAAAATATCCAGTGCTCAGATTTTGTTTAAACTGGTGTCAAATTATTGCTCTGGTCGTACTGAAGCAGAAGATGTGTTTTAATTCTTGGATGACAGCTCTGTATACAATTTGAGGTCAATTTTTGGTGACCCCTATAGACTATGTAGACCCTTCTTATGCGTAGACCCACTAATTACGAAACCAAATGCCAAACGTTGTAAAATATGGCAAGACGAACAATTTGACGCCAGTTTCAACAAAATCGGAGCACTGGGTAAGGTTTACCCCCAGGATGACCTTGAACCTTAAAAGAGCTGTACCTTTTAACTAAAGGCCAGAACCTAGACAAACCATACCTTTTATTAATCCTTATAATGAGACAAATACGTTGGTGCACATTAAAACACGTTTTGACTTGATTTCAAATTTACCCCTGTGCTAATTTTACCCCCTCATTTTACAAAGTTCCCCACATTCCCAGAGGTTGGACCCAAAATTGCTAATTCAGCACCCTCCGAACTATAGAAAAACATCTTCAATCCTTCTTCCCCAAACTTCTAGAATGGGATTCTCATTTATAATCCTACTATTTTGCTTATGTTGGGTGTATAACAGCCGATCAATTTCTAGGCGTGTCTGTCTCCATTTATATTCTAATTGTCTACGCTTCCTTTTCTCCTCATAGATTTCAGCGTTATACCAAGAAGTGTTTGGACGAATCTTCACAGTTCGCGTCTTTAGTGGAGCATGTTTCTCTACAGTTTGACTTAGAACATCAGAGTAGCCAGAACATTAACATCGCAGCTTGACAAAGAATCCGCGTCAGCGATATCAGAACAGAATGAATCAATATCAATACCACATAGATTCCGTGTTGTAATTGACTTAGTAGCAGTAGGTGGCCTTTTACGAAATAGTCTACAAGTAACCGCAAAATGATCACTTGTTATACTATCAATGACATTCAGATCAGTGAAAGTTGGCAAGTCAGACACACAATTAATTAGTAAGTCTAGAGTGTGCCCATCTTTATGGGTGGGTACATCCTCATGTTGTTGAAGTCCACTGGCTGTCAGAAAAATTGATGAAAATTTTAGCCTCGGAATCTGATGGAACATCAACATGAATGTTGAAATCACCTGTAAAAGAACAGGGGCTGACCTCAAAAGATGATAGTCTACAAGTTGTGAAAATTCATGAAGAAAAGCACTAAATGGACATCCAGTTGATTCTGGTTGTGGACGATATACAATCACAAAGGATAATGTCGTAGATCCACTCACAATGTTCACACTAAGTGATTCATATTTTGGTTGCAGAATTTAGTTCAGTGTCACAAATAGTTACATTTAATCCTGATTTGTGGAGCACAGCTACTCCTCCTCAACGCTTAGAACCAGGACTTGGAGTATGCAAGATGGTGTAGCCAGGGTGGGTTATGTCTCCAATAACAGATGTATCTTGTGGTTTGATCCAAGATTCAGATATCAAAGTTATGCTCAGTCGGGTAAATTTGTGGTGTGAGGGATGGAAGAATGTATATACGTGCGTGGATTGATTGATGGATGGATGGATGGATGGGTGTGTTTGGGTGGAATGGGTGAGGGTGGGTTGATGGATGGATGGATGGATGTATGGATGGATTGAATGGATGGACGGACGGACGAGCGGACGGACTGACGGATGGTTGTCTGACTGGCTGTTAACGTAAGTGTATTTGTGTGACTTTTCATTTGTTAAAATTAGACACACAGGTAGCAAAATTAGACACACAAGTCATGACGGAATAAAGCAATACATATGAAATGAGCCACACAAGTATGCATCAGCACGGGCGGACGGAGGACGGAAGAATGGATGGATGAACGGATGGATGAAGAAGTAGTACTAGAAGTGATTCATGCCGATCGATTACAATGGAACTGATTTTTTTAGTCAATAAGCAATGAAACGTGGTAGGTTTCACCGCATGGCTGAAGAGAGCAGAACAGTTTAACCATGTCGGAGCTGCATTTCAACTGATTATTTCAATTAATTATGAGGTAATTAAGTATCAGAAATAAATGAAGTATGAAAGACAGGTACTATTCATGGAGGTAAATAAATAACTTACCTTCTTGACAGTCTACACCGATGATACCGAATTTACACCTATCAATAATCGTTTGCTCACATTCTGAGATCGACTGCTCCAGACCAGAACAGTTATATGCAGTTGTGTCGGCTTCATAAGAATAATCAGTGACGCGAAAGAATTCTCCATAGTTGAAAGTTTTAGCACCGGGGTATCCAAGAGTTCTGCATAGAGTTCCCATAAAATCCATGTTTAGAGCGAAACCAACGAAAATATGAACATATGACCCTATCGTATTTTCCGAACAAAGAGATTTCCATTCACCATCTTTGTACTGGTACACAAGTCCGCGACTTGGACGGTCACCTTTACGAATCCTCAGTTCCCCTTCTTCCCCCTTTGCTTCTCCAATTCCTGAAATTGAGTGATTTTGGAAGTCAGTTTTGTATTGTGTTTATTTATTTTCCATTTTTTACCATTGTTCAGCGCTCCGTTCGCGAAACCCATAATGTAACCTTATTATTTCGTATGTACTTCCAAATGCGCATACCCTATATCCATCATCCTAAAATTCGTATCTACTAAGTTCCCCCAGCATTTTTTTAAATTAATATAAAGCTTATCATTTCCAAATTTAAAAGTGTTAGAAAAAAGGTAGCGATATTAATTATGCTAAAATAACCCCTAAACAAACGTGAGTACAGAATCACAAAGCTCTGATTGACATTTTGGGTTTTTGTGAGATAATATTTTTCTTTTTTAAATTTACATTTGCTAAAGCTTGAAAATGGTAGGTAATTTGTTTAGGTTTTCAAAATGTAAATTTGTTTAAAGGTACTAATTATTGGTGGAGCTCATAGGATCAAAATAAGGAAGAGTTTTGATTGTCTCAAATGCTTGCTTAAGAATGTAGGGGGGAAACAAGGTCAAGCCCCATTGAATGCAATGGACGTTGACCTTCTGTGCCCTCTACATCGGTAACTGAGCATTTTAGACAGTCAAAACTATTCCTTATTTTAATTCTATGAACTCCATCCATAATTGGCACCATTTTTATCTAAATCTTAGCAACTTTAAAATTTGACCCCTTGCTACAATTTTTGAAATGGACCTTTTTTATTGTTTTTTTGCTGTTTTTAGCCTATAACTCTCAAACTTTACGTTGTATATATTACAAACTATACCTTTCCTGAATCCTTGTGGTTAGACAAATAACATGGTATACTTTTCACATGATTACATCAATTTAAAAAGTTGAACCCTGTACAAACTTTGTTTTGGCACCCTCTCCTTAAGGCACCATATGCTGCAATTAAGAATCACGTTCAGAGGTCCCTGTCAGTCTTTCAACATATTTAATCACTCAAACCTTTTGTACTTGAGATGTGTTACACATGTCTGTTAGCTCCCGGGTTATAAAGACTCCACTGTAAGGGTTATTTCCGATTTTTTTTGTATGAATAACGGACGAGGATGAGGTCGTATGTGGGTCATGGGAACACCCATGACCGACCCACATCAAAGCACTCGAATTTGTTTATTTTGCACTCCGTATTGCTGTAATATCTTTTGATATTTAGGGTGAGTTGCTATATTGAATGAGGCTTGCCCGCCATCGTCTGGCATTAACAGCACATTATTGAACATTTAAAAAATTGAGATTTTTGCACAGTTGTGTGCGTTGGTAATGGTCTCGTAAACTATATACATGCGAATGGTAATGCTAAAAACAATTTTGTAATTAGAAACGGGATCCCCGATTGCAATTTAACGGCGGAACTGGAAACGCCAAATTTCTGTGAAAATAGTGCCACCTCACGAAAATGCCCTCCACCTTGACTTACCTGAACCAACGGGACCACTAATGAATGAGCGTAGACGCGTACGTGGCGCTCTTTCCAAGCTACAGATTGATTAAAAATGGACACTGATTGTGCCTGCCATTTTTTAATTTTAATAACATATTTCCCAACAAAATGTGGTATCAACGGAAAGCTTATTTTAATATTTTAGAATGGGAAGGCCTTATATGCATGATTCTAGCAGAATCTATGACAAAGCGAAACTCAATTAAATGCACGCGTGGATCAAGTAAATGATACAACCCGAGAAAGTAACTTGGTTAATATTATATAGAAGCTCGGAGAAACTGGCGAGCACAGAACTAAATAAAGACGAAAAATAAAGGGTCTCGAACCCGGACCTCTCGCTTTCTAGGCGTGAGAATTACCACTGGGCCTCGAAGGACTGTGTTAATGTGGATACCAGTGAACGAGTGCTAATGTATTTCAGTCTTTATTTCAGAGTTCCGGAATTTCAGAATTTCAGTATAAGTTAAAAATCTCCCAGTTTTTTTTTTTTTTGGGGGGGGGGGTCAAAAGTGCATAAACATATATAAAATGTAGTTACGACCTTGCACTCAATATTACGCTCAATATTAATCATTTTACACCAGTTAAATGATACCCATAATTGAACATGTATTTAAAGTATAAGGCTTATTTTATTTTAGAGTTATTAGGATAATTAGGTGTAGATATGATTTTGCTGCAAAAAATGTAATTTCTGTTGAGTGCAATAAAATCGTAACTGGTAGATACGATTTTGTTGCACAACACGGGAAATCATGTGTGTAGTTACGCCACTTTAACTAGCTAATTATTAATTAGTCGAGTTAAGTGGGAAATAAAATAGTCATAATATATTTAAACTAAAATTTGGCGGTTCTCGGCTTTCGCGCTCACTATATTCAAAGAATATAAGCCGTGGGCCGCTCCATAAAATCTTAACATTTTAGTGACATATACACACACACATACACACATACATACGCACGCACAACTGATGGAAAGTGGTCCTGCCAGCTATGCTGGCGGCCCATAAAAATACATTTTCATTGTGTGTTATAATTTTTTTCAATCGAAAACTCGCAACTGAATGAGGTACAAAAATGCTTCTGTAAAATCATGAAAATGTAGATACGACTTTGTTGCACTTACATGACGAGATCGAATTTGACGATGTTTAACCCCACAAAATGCAGTTTATGGATGATCTCTTTACCTTTTTTGCCCTCGCCACTCATAAATATCATTTTAAAATTAAGAAAATTGATACGTGTATCAGTTTCTGGAATAGTTGGATGAAAACATAAAATATGAAGAAACAAAAATTAGAAACAACATTTCGAGGGAAGAAAATACAAACATACCACATCTTTAAGAAAGTCTTTAAATAATTATTGACACTACTCTTCGTTCGTTCGTTCGTGTCCACAAGTCATTCGTAATGGCTTGTGGTGGTGTCAGGATTTGTTCAACTGTGTAAGCTGATCCGGGGCCGCGTGTATCTATGATACGGACGCTCCTAACATGGCCCGCGTTTTTTGAAACTGGGCGGATTGGGAACAGTCAGGGGTTTACACCCTACTCTTATTCGACACTGACTGCGATGTACATGTACAGTTGTGACTCTCTGTACACGGGACCGACGGCTTAACGTCCCCTCCGAAGGACGGGATGCTTTCATGATTCATTTGCCCAATTCCAAGTGAACCATGGAGGAGAGCGGTATTCTGTATTTAATCAATAGCTCGTATACAGATTAAATCCAGAATTGACCACCCGCGTGAAGCCCAGCAAGTGGCCCCACCGGGAATTACGAACCCGGGGGATTTTTGTGTTTGGATATTTGCGCCATAGGCAAGCACCTAACCACTAGACCACGCTCTCCCACACTACGCTCTTAAACGAAAAGAGTGAAAAATCACTCTGATTTCGGGAGTAGTAAGTAATTTTACAGTAAACTCTAATCGAGTGGCTTTTAGCTAAAAAGAGCGAGGAACTTGCAGCCTGACACCTTAACTCGAGGGTTAACCGAGCTCACTCTTTTACCGAGTGGCTCAAAAAGCCACTTCTTCTTGGAGTGCTTGAAGCCCACCTCTGAACTCTTATCGAGCGGCTTTAGCTCAAAAGAGTGAGAAATGCTCTTTTTCGGAGTGAATAGCCAATCAGAACAGCCGCAAACGCGGTGATTGGATTATTTTCGAACAACAGGGCGGACGAGTTAGCGGAACCGTCAGCAAATGGTTGACCGAAGTGAAATAGTGAAGAAATCATAGAGATCTTAACTGGTGAGTATATTGTATGTGTACGGTTATAAATTCAAGCATAATTTACAGACTAAGTGTGGATGGAAAGGATATTTCAATGTTTATTTACGTAATATCACTCGTACATTACGGTAGTCTACGCCAGGGCTAGGACGGCCTCTGCGACGTACAGAACGCACCAATCATGCGTCACGGGCATGATGCATGATTCATGACGTTAATGCATTGCCACAATCGTGCATGTCACACTGAATCTGCTAATGATGCGCAAAATATTCAGGGTTGGTACATTACTGACCCCCCTTTGCCTGACACGACTCCGAATCAGCAGCCTTGACGGATAAAGTGCAAGTGATTACTATACTTAATTCCGTAAAGGCTGCTAAATTCTGAGTCGTTTCGGGCAAAGTGGGGTCAGTAAATGTACCAACCCATTCATTCATGTCACGATGCTATGAATTATGACCTACACATACAATATACTCACCAAACAAACAAAATCCACAAAGAATCACAACTCCAAAAGAGTGAATTGGCTAGTTCACGCTTTCCCCCACAGCTCTAAAAGAGTGACTAGTTCACTCTAAAAAGGAGTGATCACTTCACTCTTTGCTTAGAGTTATTTTTTCACTCTTTATTTAGAGTGGATCTCACTCTTAAAGATGCGTCACTCAGCTGGCTCTTTTTTGGAGTGAGATTTCACTCTTTTAGCATGTTTAGAGTGGTTTTTCACTCTTTCTTTTTAAGAGAGTATGACCGGGTTTTACGTAATTGAATTTAATTTGAACATGACATACCTTCATCATCATTTTAGGCAGCAATTTGCTTCATTGACCGCCGTCCATTTAAATGGGATTCCGTGGACAGAGCATAAAATGGACTGCTTGATTCAAAAGAATGTGACTCTGCCTATACCTAGCCGATGGGAATAGCCTTTGCAGCAAATTAAAGCTAAAAATATAAAGGTACGGGCGCAAAGAAGACAGCTCCAATCCAACCTCTTCCCGACTAAACAAGACCGCAATTTGTTTCAAAATCGGCTGCATCTTGTTCAAACTTAAACAATTTACAAGACAAGAGGTGCTCAATCGCCTAGCAGTAGGCGACAGCATCACAAAGTCAACAAGATAAAGCATGGAACTTGTTCAGTTCCCAATCAGTCGCAGACCTTAAAGGAGAACCTGCACTAAGAATAATTATCTAATATACGCTATAAATAATTATTGAACACATGTCGAGTGGTTCATGAAAAAGCGGAATTATACTAACCATAAAACGATTACAACATTTTGTCTGACCACGCGCTATGTGAAATTCGCGCTAGTGTTATATAAGGAAATATGTATACGGTTATACGGACGGCACAGTAGGGTCATACACCTTCACCAGTGACGCTTTCATAATATGTAATTCCTCTGGCATGTATGACGCAATGTGCCGACGGTATTTATCGCATAAACGTTATACACTTGCGCGGTTGTTTAAATAGCGCATGGTCAGATAGATGGGTTTTACAGTATTTTTATGTTAAATTAAAATAATTTCGTTTTTCGATGAAACCACTCTATAAGTGGTCAATAATTATTTTCTGGAATATATTGGTATAATTTATTCGTGGTACGGGTTTTCCTTTAACACGGACAGCACAAGTTGTGACATGTTCCTGTAATTGCTCCTATTAGAAATTTTTAATTTGTTTGTATAAAAAGAAAGTATTCTCAGCTTAATGATCTAACGTGGCATATTTTGATATAAAGAGTAAACATTAGTGCCCAAATCAGAATGTTCAAATTTGTAGGGACACCTGTTATGTGAAATCTCTGGTTGCACCTTAAATGTTTTTAAACTCTGTTTACTGAAGAGTTGGTTACCACCCCATTCATTTTTTACGCCCCCTACTTAAACCAGCCGTGTGCGTAAGCAACGGCTAGGTCTTGTATTTGAGTGGTTTCCTTCTTTACCTTAGTCGTGCAACGAATAAGGTCCTGTATTCCAGTCATTTTAACCCAGAGCTAGCACACATTTGTAACCACATCTCAAGTACCCAAAAAGGTTTGAGTGATTAATATGTTGACAAACTGTCAGGGACCCCTGGAAACGTGATTCTTAAGTGCCAGCAAATGTTGCCTTAAGGAGAGGGGAGCCAAAACAAAGTTGGTACAGTGGGTCAAATGTTAAATTGATCCAATCATGTTGAAAAGCACACCATGTTATGTGTCTAACATGAGGATTCCGAAAGGTCATAGTTGTATATGTACAGCCAAAAGGTTTCAGAGTTATAGGCTAAAAACATCCCTTAAGCAAGCATTTGAGACACTCAAAACTATTCCTTATTTGAACCTAATGATCCTCCACCAATAATTGCCCATTTTACCATTTCGTAGCAATTTTAACATTTGACCCCTGTACAAACTGAATGACCCTTTTTATTGATTTTTTGCTGTTTTCAGCCTCTAACTCTGAAACGTTAGGCTGTACATATTACAAACTATACCTTTTCCTGAATCCTTATGGTTTTTTACACATATATGGTATACTTTTCAACAGATTGGATCCATTTAAAAATTGACCCCTGTACAATCATTGGGTCTTGCCCCCCTCTCTTAAGGCACCACTTGCGGCACTTAAGAATCGTGTTTCAGGGTTCCTGTCAGGGCTGTCTACATTTTAATCACTCAACCTTTTGTACTTGAGATGTGTTACAAATTGTGGTGCTAATCTCAGGGCTATTTCTTTATATCATTCGGTGCAGCCGCATGATACTGTCTTCTCTCGATTTCTTTAAACAGTCGAGGAACTCGACTGTGTCTTTCTTTTGTACGGTTTCTTTCTTACACAGTCGAGGACCTCGACTGTGTCCTTTCTGTTGTAATGTTTCTTTCTTGCCACGAGGGGCTCGACTGTGCTTTGTTTTCTGAGGTTTCTTTCTTTCTTTCTGTCCTTCCGTCAAATTTCAATTTGCTCGTTCTGCCACATACTTCATCAATGTTTACAGGACTTGGACCCAAACATCAATGGCCATCCCGCATATGTTACCGATTTGGTTTGGGTCAAGGTCACGTAAAGGTCACAGGAGCCAAAAACGTTTGTTTTCAACCAAATATTCTACTCCCTCCTACATTTATGTTTGCATGGTAACCGTGACCGATGGATATGAAGCAGCTCGGGACCCTTCATAAAAGTTATTCTCAGCATGACGATCCATGTCTTAAGGTGGCATTTCCGGCCTAATTTTAAATATCTCAACAAATCCTATCTACAATATGCAAGGTGGTACATTGATGCTACTTGCACAGATGCATGTTATAAATTCCATATAGGTCAATGGAGGACATCCAGGGGTCAAAGGTCAATTTCAAAATGCTCCGATTGATCTGAAATTTTACTGAAATGATCCTTAGGACATTCTAAACATGTTAAAAATATTGTCGAGGTCAAAGGTCAATAGGTCAAAGGTCAAATTTTCAAAACTGCTCCGATTAAGCTGCAATTTTACTGATGATCATGCTAAAATTCTAAACATGTTGAAATCTTTTCGAGATCAAGTCATTAAGAGGTCACAGTAAATTTTCAAAATGCTCCAATTGAGCTGAAATGTTTACTGGAAGATCCTTATACATCTACACATGTTGAAAATATTCTAGGTCAAAGGTCAATAGGTCAAGTCAAATTTGGAACTGCCTCCTATAAGTAAACTTGCTTAAAATGATCCGACATTCTAAACCTGTTGAAACAATTTTCGAGTTCAAGGTCATTAGAGGTCAAAGGTCAATTCTCAAAATGCTCCGATTGAGCTGACATTTTGAATTGAAATGATCCTTATGATATTCTAAACATGTTGAACATTTTTTGCTGTCAAAGGTCTTAAGAGTCCAACGGTCACCTTTCCAAAATGCTCCGACTTGCGCTGACATTTGAAAGGATCCTTATTATATATGAATATGTCAAAAATATTTTCTGACAAATAGGGCAATTTAGGGTCCAAAGGTCACTACCTCGACTGTGGCTCTATCTGTCTCCAGACCTGATTTTTTCTCTCTTCTTTCTTTCCTTTCTGTCAACATGCTAATATCTCGGACATGCAACATGTCCATATTGACCAAAACTAAGTGACAAAGACAAGTACATACACACACTTTTGACATGAACCAAATGGTGTCAAGGTCACGATAGGGTCACAGGGTCCAACAACGTTACCATGCAAAAATTTAGAATTAAATCAAAATTATACTGTCATCTGTAGACTTTGATCACACTACGAAAAAGTCAATTATGACCTATCACTTGATCCATGGTTTCGGGGTCAAAGTCAAAATACTTCAAATTACGTTACCTTCAAATCACTATCTCCTACAGATTAAGCAACCTTGATCGTGTGAGTCATTCCTATGAATTAGCTTGAGCCCCTTTACAAAGTTATGGGGCAAAGGTCCATATGGGGCCATCGGGGTCACAGGGGTCAAACCTATTTACTGTGTGTAAAATTTAAAATACGGTCAAATAGAAAATCTGTTTTAGCCCATCTTATAGAACTTGATGAGGTCAAGGGTCATAAAAGTCAATTATGACTTCATCACTTGACCCATGGTTTAGGGGTCAAAGGTCAAAATACTTCAAATTACGTACACTTCAATCACTATCCTCCTTCAGATTACGCAACCTGATCGTGTGAGTCTGCATGTGAATTAGCTTGAGCCCCTTTACAAAGGTTATGGGTCAAGACGTCAATATGGGGTCATCTTGGGGTCACAGAGGTCAAACATATTTACTGTGTGTAAAATTTAAAACAAGGTCAAATAAGAAAATCTGTGTAGCCCATCTTATAGGACGTGAATGAGCGGTCAATAAAAGTCAATCATGATTCCATCACTTGAACCATGGTTTAGGGGTCAAAGGTCAGAAATACTTCAAATTAATTTACACTTCAAATCACTACTCCTCCTACAGATTAAGCAACCTGATCGTGTAATTCATGCATATGAATTAACTTGAGCCCCTTTACAAAGTTATGGGTCAGAAGGTCAATATGGGGTCATCTGGGGTCACAGAGGTCAAACATATTTCTGTGTGTAAAATTTAAAACAAGGTCCAATAGAAATTCTTTTTATCCCACCCTGTAGTACACTTGATGAATAGGTCCATAAAAGTCAACATTACCCCATCACATGACCCATGGTTTAGGGGTCCAAGGTCAAAATACATCAAATTACGTTTAGACTTCAAAATCACTACTCCTTTTACAGATTACATAGCATGATCACGTGACTCATGTATGTGATGCACCTTGACATCCCCCACAAAAGTTACTTAATGAAATTTTGATCAAAGGTCATTTGGGGTCACAGGAGTACCAGACCTGATTTTCACTAAAAATGCTTCTTCTACAAGCTCCGGTCTGAGTACTCTCGACTGTGGTGTTCAGATCTGTAACCAGATCTAGTTTCTTCTCTTGAGCAGACGGCCTTCAGGCCGTCTAGTTCTGTTTTTGATGGGTTCTTTCTTAAGTTAGGCGGTTCGCCTACTACTTTTTCTACCTTTCTTTCTTCTTTTCTTTCTGACAGTTTTCAATTTGCTTCTTCTTCCACTATACTTGATCGGATTTATACCTCAATTGGTCACAAGCATGAGTTTGTTGAACGGTTCAAAAGTTATGCTTGTTTGGGGTCAAAGGTCACGTATTGGTCCCAGGGGTCAAAGTTATTTACTGTTGTGTAAAATTTAAATCAGGTAAAATCAGAACAATCTGTTTAGCCCATCTCATAGTACTTGATGAGAGTCCATAAAAGTCAATTATGACTTCATCACTTGACCCATGCGTTAGGGGTCAAAGGTCAAACTACTTCAATTACGTTACACTCACATCACTACTCCTCCTACAGATTAAGCAACCTATCGTAAGTCATGCATATGAATATGCATTGCGAGCCCTTTTACAAAAGTTATGGGTCAAGAGGTCAATATGGGGTCATATGGGGTCACAGCGGGTCAAACATATTACTGTGTGTAAAATTTAAAACAAGGTCAAATAGAAAAAATCTTTTATCCCACCATGAGTGTAGTACTGGATTGAGAGGTCAATAAAAGTCCATCATGACTTCATCACTTGACCCATGTTTAGGGGTCAAAGGTCAAAAATACTTCACTTACGTTACACTTCAAATCACCCTCCTACAGATGTAACATAGTCGTGTGACTTATGCATTAACTGACTTGAGTAAATTTTCAAAGTATGGGTAAGAGTCATCTGGGTCATCTAGGGTTATTCTGCCCCGCTTAACTTATACGTGCTCTTGCAAAGACCACTAAGTCTAGTTTCTTTCTTTTCTTTCTGGCAACACTCAATTATTGCGTCTATCTCAGACAGGGTTTGACGTATTCTAAACAGACTTGTTACCAACATGACCACTGAGTCTTCCCATTTATTGATTGACTTGATGACCCCTGTTTGGGGTCATCTAGGGGTCATAAGGGGTCAAAAGTGTGATCTTCTTTAAACTGTATCTCCTCCAACAGTTTACAGCATGGTAACGTGACTCACGCATATGAGGCAGCTTGAGATCCTTCACCAAAGTTATGGTCAGAGTCAATTTGGGTCATTAAGGGGGCATTTCCGGTCCTTAATGTGAAAAATCTTAAAAAATCTTCAAAAATAGCTATCTGGTATATGCAAGGTTGCATGGTAACGTGACTCATACATATGAAGAAGGTTAAGACCCTTCACAAACGTTTGTGCTCGGCATGGGGGGTGTCAAAGGTCCATTAAGGGTACTTCCGGTCAAAAACCAAAAATTTCCAAATATTCCAATGTTTTTATCTCAAAACTCAAACATAGTACATAACTTAACTTTAGATATCATTCAGTTTACCGGGGGTAGCAAGGTATTTTTAATTTGGAGGTCAAAGGTCATGTTAAGGTCATTTCCGGTTGTAAGGTACAGAATTTCAAGATTTTTTTATCTCAAGAACTAAGCATAGTAGATTTTTTCTTTATTTGTATGGAACAATGCCTTTTTGTTGTGTACACGATTTTTTTTATACGGGATCAAAGTCATTAGGGGTCAAAAGGTCAATTTTGCAAAAAAATGCTCAAAATAAGACCACATTGGCTATATCTCAGCCGATAGAGGGACAATAAAGCCTGTTATTGCTGCAGTGATGTAACATTAATTGTAAAGAAGTCTATGATAGTCTCGATCCCAAGGTCAAAGTTCAAGGTTCAAAATCACAACAAGCTCCGATTGAGCTGAAATTTGTCAGGAAAGATCCCTTGTGGCGTCAGAATACAGAACAGTACAGTTGACCCCATCCGTGCCCCAGGGGTCACCTTACTGGTGAAAAGGTCAAATCCCTGACATGCTTGGATTGAGTTGAAACTCAACAATATTGGATCCTTGTAAAGTTGTTAACACGTAAAATATCATTTAAAGACATTTGTTATATGGTGAAGTTACAGGGTCAAGGTCAAGCCCCCTCAAGGGTCCATTAAGGGATCACCATCCTTCCCATCGGCCGTCTTGTAAATTAGATCTGTGTCCAGGTCTAGTTTCCTTTCTTTCTTTCCTTTCTTTCTGTCAAAATGCTAATATCGCAGACATTGAACATCCCCTAATAACCAAAACTGGTCACAAGGACAAGTAAACATGCACAGAAACTTTTGCATGACCAGATCGTTTCAAAGGTCACGATAGGGTCACAGGTCAAAACGTTAACCATGCGAAAAAATCTAGAACGTTGCTTACATCTCAAAACTAATACTGTCAGCTTGTAGGACTTGATCAACACTACAAAAAATCAATCATGCTTCAATAACTTGACCCATTGTTTAGGGGTCAAGGTCAAAATACTTCAAATTACGTTACACTTCCAAATCACTACTCTTTCCTACAGATTAAGCAACTTGATCGGGTGAGTCATGCATATGAATTAAAGCTTGATGCCCCTTTATAAAAGGTAGGGTCAAGAGTCATACGGGGTCTCTGGGGTCATAGGGTTAAAATAAGGAATAGTTTTAACTGTAGTAATGATAGTTTCATTTGTTTGTAGGGGGGCACCAGAAGGTCAACGTCCATTTGCATTCAATGGGGCTGATCTTGTACCCCCTAACTTTAGTAAGCAAGCTTTGAGACACTTCAAAAACTATTCTTATTGAAATCCTATGAGCTCCACCAATAATTTTTTTTTTGCACATTTTTTATCCAATTCGGAGCAATTTTAACATTTGGACCCCTCTGTACAACTGAAATTACCCTTATTATTGATTGATTTTTGCGTTCTGTTTTTAGACTCTAACTCTGAAACTTTAGGTGTACATATTTTTACCGAAATATTACCTTTTCGGAATCCTTATGGTTGACACATAATATGGTATACTTTACCAAAACACCATTTGGATTGGAATCAATTTAAAAAATTTGACCCCTGTACAATCTGGGTTCTTGCCCCCCTCTCTTAAGGCACCACTTTGCGCACTTACTTTAGAATCGTGTTTCAGGGGTTCCTGTCGGCTGTATACATTATTAATAACTCAAACCTTTTGTACTGAGATTATTTTGTTATGGGTTACAAATGGGTGCTAGCTCCAGGGCTATTTCTTATATCATGCGGTGCAGCGCATGATATACTGTCTTCTCTCGACTTCTTTACACAGTCGGGAACTCGAGTGTGTTTTTCTTTGTACGGTTTCTTTTCTTGCACCGTCGAGGGCTCGCCTGTGCTTTGTTCTGGAAGGTTTCTGTCTTTCTTTCTGTCAACTTACGGTTCACAAATTTCAATTTGCTCGTTCTGACACATACTTTCATCAATGTGGACAGGACTTGGGACACAAACCAATGGCCACTCCCGCATATGGACCGATTTGTTTGGGGTCAAAAGGTCACGTAAAGGTCACAGGAGCCCAAAAAAAGTGTTTTAACCAAATATGCTACTCTCCTAACAGATTATGTTGCAATGGTAATAAAAGTGACCGATGGATATGAAGCAGCTAGGGGGACCCTTCATAAAAGTTATGCCCAGCTGACGATCAAATGTCATAAAGGGCATTTCCGGCCTAGTTTTAAATACCTTCAAAATCATATTACAATATTGCAAGGTGGTACATGATGCCACTTGAACAGATGCATGTTATAAATTCCATATAGGTCAATGGAGGTCATCCAGGGGGTCCAAGGTCTCAAATTTTCAAAATTGCTCCGATTGGAGCTGAAATTTTACTGAAAATGAATTCCTCTTATGGCATTCAAAACATGTTAAAAATATGTTTCGAGGTCACACGTCAAAGGTCAATAGGTCAAAGGTCAAAATTTCAAACCCTGCTCCGATTTAAAGCTGAAATTTGACATGAAATGATCTGATGAAATTCTAAACATGTTGAGAAAATATTTTCGAGGTCAAAAGGTCATTAAGAGTCAAAGGAAAATTTTCAAAAGCCCAATTGAGCGAAATTTACTGGAATGATCCCACTGTATGACATTCTAAAAATGTTGAAAATATTTCGAGGTCAAGGTCAAGAGGTCAAGGTCAAATTGGAAACTGCTCCGATAATATATTAAGCTGAAACTTGACTAAAATGATCCTGACATTATAACTGTGAAAATATTTCGAGGTTCAAAGGTCATAGAGGTCAAAGGTCAAATTCTCAAAAGGCTCCGATTGAGCTGAATGAAATTTGATTGAAAATGATCCTATGATATTCTAAAACATGTGGAAAATATTTTTGAGGTCATCAAAGGGCATTAAGAGTGTCAACGGTTCAACTTCAAAATGCTCCGATTTGGCTGAAACATTTGAAAGGCTCCTTATGATTATGAAATTATGTCAAAAAATATTTCGACATCAAAGGGCATTTTAGGGTCAAAGTCACTACCTCGACTGTGCTCAGATCTGTCTCCGATTCTAGTTTCTTCTTCTTTCTTCGTTCTTTCTGTCAACATGCTAATATCTAGGACATGCAACAGGTCAATGACCAAAAAACTAGTGACAGGACAAGTACATACACACAAAACTTTTGACATGACCAGATTGGTGTCAAGGTCACGATAGGGTCACAGGGGTCAACAACGTTAACCATGCAAAAATTCTAGTAGAATTAAATCAAAATAATACTGCATCTGTAGGACTGATCAACACTACAAAAAAGTCACTCATGACTTCCTCAATTGACCCAGTTAGGGGTCAAGGTCAAAAATTACTTCAAATAACGTTACACTTCAAATCACTACTCCTCCTCCAGATTAAGCAACCTGATCGTGTGAGTCATGCATAGTAATTAGCTTTGAGCCCCTTTATAAAAGTTATGGGGCAAAAGGTCAATATGGGGGTCAGCTGGGGTCACAGAGGTCGAGAACATATTACTGTGTGATAAAATTTAAAAATTACGGTCAAATAGGAAAATTGTTTAGCCCATCTTATAGGACATGATGAGCGGTCAATAAAAGTCAATCATGACTTCATCACTTGACCCCTGGTTTAGGGTCAAAGGTCAAAGACTTCAAATTACGTTACACTTCATTTCACTACTCCTCCTACAGATTAAAGAAACCTGATCGTGTGCGTAATTGCATATGAATTAGCTTGAGCCCCCTTAACAAAGGTATGGGACAAGAGCTCAATATGGGGTCATATGGGGGTCACAAGGTCAAAACATATTTACGTGGGTAAAATATTAAAACAAGGTCAAATAGAAAATCTGTTTAGCCCATCTTTTAGGATTTGATGAGCGGTCAATAAAAGTCAATATGACTTCCATCACTTGACCCATGGTTTAGGGGTCAAAGGTCAAAAAACGTCAAATTAAGTACATTTAAAATCACTACTCCTCCTACAGATTAACCAGCAACCCTGATCGTTAAGTCATGCATATGAATTAGCTTGAGCCCTTTACAAAAGTTAAAGGTCATTGAGGTTCAATATGAGGGGTCATCTGGGTCACAGAGGTCAACACATATGTACTGCTGTGTAAAATTAAAAACAAGGTCAAATAGAAAAAATCTTTTTATCCCACCCTGGTAGTCTTGATGATGAGGTCATAAAAGGCAATCATGACCCCATCATATGACCCAATGGTTTAGGGGTCAAAGGTCAAAATAATCAACTTACGTTATACTTCAAAAATAACACTCCTCTTTTACAGATTACATAGCATGATCACGTGACTCATGTATGTGATGCAGCTTGAATACCCAACAAAAGTTACTTAAATGAAATTTTGAGCAAAGGTCATATGGGGTCGGGGTCACAGTAGTCCAAGACCTGATTTTTCACTAAAAATGCTTCTTCTACAAGTTCCGGGCTGAGTACTCTCGACTGTGTTCAGATTCTGTAGACAGATCTAGTTTCTTCTTCCTTACCAAGACGGCCTGAAGGACGTTTCTTGTTTGTTTTTTGATGGGTTTTCCTTACAGTAGGCGGTATCGCTCCTAATACTTTGTTCTTACCGTTTCTTTCTTCTTCTTTCTGGAATTTTCAATTTGCTTTTTTCCACATACTGATCTGGATTTAAACCTCAATTTGTCACAAGCATGAGTTTGTTGAACGTTCAAAAAGTTATGCTTGTTTGGGTTGGTCAAAGGTCCGTAGGCGTCACAGGGGGTCAAAGTATTTACTGTGTTGTAAAATTAAATAAGGTTTTAAAATAGAAAATCTGTTAGCCCATCGCATAGGACTTGATGACGGATTGTCAATAAAAGTCAAATTATACTCATCACTTGGGACCCAGGGTTGAGGGGTCAAAGGTCAAACTACTTCAAATTACGTTACACTTCAAAATCACTACTCTCCTACAGATTAAGCAACTTGAACGTGGTAAGTCATGGGCATATGAGTCTGCCTTGAAACCCTTTACAAACAGTTATGGGTCTGCAAGAGGTCAAAATATGGGTCATCTGATCACAGAGGTCAAACATAATTACGGGTCTAAAATTTAAAAATTAGGTTCACAATTAAGAAAATCTGTGTGGTCCATCTCATAGGACTTGATGAGAGGTCAATAAAAGTCAATCTATGACGTCATCACTTGACCCATGGCTTAGGGGTCAAAGTACAAATACTTCAAATTACGTTACACCATCACATCACTAATCCTCCTACAGATTTAAGCAACCTGAGCGGTGTGAGTCATGCATGAATCAGCTTGAGAACCCTTACAAAGTTATGGGTCAAGAGCGTCCTATTGGGGTAATCTGGAGTCACAGGGGTCAAAGCTATTTACTGTGTGTAAAATTAAAACAAGGTCAAAATCAAATAGAAAATCTGTTTAGCCCATCCTCTTAGGACTTGATGAGAGGTAATAAAAGTCAAATCATGACTTCATCACTTGACCCCATGGTTTATGGGTTCAAAGGTCAAAAATACTTAAATTACGTTACACTTCAAATCACCACTCCTACAGAAGTAAAATGATCGTGTGATGACTTATGCATTAATTGAATTGAGGAATTTACAAAAAAGTATGGGTTGAAAGAGAGGTCAATCTGGGTCATCTAGGGGTATTCTGCCCCGCCTAACTTATACGTTTGTGATCTTGCAAGAGCGCTAAAGTCTAGTTTCTTTCTTTCTTTCTGGAAAAACGTCAATTATTGCATCTGGGGGGCTCCGAAAATGTGTTTGGAATTTTAAACCAGACTTGTACCAAAGGACCACTGAGTCTTCCCATTTATGTGAATGACTTTGACCACTGTTGGGTCATCTAGGGGTCACAAAGGGGTCAAAAGTGTCGTGATTTCTTTAAACGTATCTCCTCCTACAGTTCCATTGCATGCGTAAACGTGACTCATTGCATATGGAGCAGTGTGAGAGCCTTCACAAAAGTTATGGGTCAGAGGTCAATTTGGGCGTCATTAAGGGGGCACTCGGTCTTAATGTGAAAAAATCTTTAAAAATCTTCAAAAATAGCTCTCTGCTATATGCAACGTTGCATATACCGGTCACGAGACTCATACATATTGGAAGCAGCTTAAGACCCTTCACAAACGTGTGCTCGCATGGGGGGGTCCAGACGTCATCATTAAGGGGTACTTCCGGTCAAAAAAAACCAAAATATTCCAAAATTATCAAATGTTTTTATCTCCAAAACTCAAAACATAGACAGTAACTTATTTTTTAGATAGTGATTCATGTTACCTGGTGTATGCAAGGTATTTTTAGGTTGGAGGGTCAAAGGTCATTTAAGGTAATTTCCGGTTTTTAAGGTAATAATTCAAGATTTTTTATCTCAAAGAACTAAGCATAGTAGAATTTTTTTTTATTTGTATTGGAACAATGCATTTTTTGTTGTTGTACACGAGGTTTTTTTTATCCGGGAATCAAAGGTCATTAATGGGTCAAAGGTCAATTTTGCCAAAAAATGATCAAATAAGACCCAAAAGGCCTAATATCTCAGCCTATAGATGAAAGATAAAGCCTGTTATTGTTGCAGTGATTTTAACATAATGGTTAAAAAGAAAAGCTCTATGATAGCTCGATCACAAGGTCAAGTTCATGTTCAAAATCTACAAACAAACTCCGACTTGAGCTGAAATTGTCAGGGATAATCATTGTGGCATCATAAATACCGAACAAGTACAGTTGGCCCCATCCGTGACCCAGGGGTCACCTTTATAGGGGTTGAAAAGGTTCAAATCCTGACATGCTTGGATTGAGTTTGAAACTCAACAATATTGATCCTTGTAAAGTTGTTTGTTAACACGTAAAAATACATTAAAGACATTTGTGACATATTGGTGAAGTTTACAGGGGTCAAAGTCAAGCCCCCTAAGAGTCATTAAGGGATCACCATCCATTCCCAAACGGCCGTCTTGTAAATTAGATCTGGCCCCAGGTCTAGTTCTTTTCTTTCTTCTTTCTTTCTGTCAACCATGCTAATTAATCTCAGAAATGGAACATTCCCCATAATACCAAAAATGGTCACAAGGACAAGTACTATGCACAGAAACTTTTGACAGACCCCGATTGGTGTCAAAGGTCACGATAGTAGGGTCACAGGGGGTCAACAACGTTAACCATGCAAAAATCTTAAGAATTTGCTTAAAAATCTCAAAATTAATACTGTCATCTTGTAGGATTGATAAAACACTACAAAAAAGTCAATCAGACTTCAAAACACTTGACCATGGTTTAGGGGGTCAAAGTCAAATACTTCAAATTTACGTACACTTCAAATCACTACTCTTACTACAGATTAAGCAACTTGATTCGTGTGAGTCATGCATAGTAATTAGGCGTGAGCCCATTTATAAAAGGTATGGGGTCAAGAAGTCAAACGGTGTCATCTGGGGTCACAGAGATCAAACCATTTTACTGGTGTAAACTTTAAAATAAGGTCAAATAGAAAATCTGGTTCGCCCGTCTTATAGGACTGATGAGCGGCGCGTCAATAAAGTCAAATTATTATCTGCATTCATTGGACCCATGGTTTAGGGGCAAAGGTCAAAATATTCAAATTACGTTACACTTCATTTCACTACTCCTCCTACAGATTAAGCAAACTGATGATTTTGGTCATGCATATGAATTAAGCTGA
Source organism: Ophioderma brevispina (assembly GCA_023653785.1). Taxonomy (NCBI): domain Eukaryota; kingdom Metazoa; phylum Echinodermata; class Ophiuroidea; order Amphilepidida; family Ophiodermatidae; genus Ophioderma; species Ophioderma brevispina. The sequence continues at coordinate 37,097 of JAMKCH010002353.1, read as the reverse complement.
GCCCCTTTACAAAAGTTATGGGTCAAGAGGTACAAAATATGGGGTCATCTTGGGAACAGAGGTCAACCATATTTACTGTGTGTAAAAATTTAATCTGAAAACAGGTAATAGAAAATTGTTTAGCCCATCTTATAGGACTGATGAGCGGATAAGGAAGGGTCAATTATGACTTTCATCACTTGACCCATGGTTTAGGGGTCAAAAGGTCCAAAATACTTCACATTACGTTCACACTTCAAATCACTTCTCCTACAGATTACGCAAACCTGATCGTGTGAGTCATTGCGTATGAATTAGCTTGAGCCCTTTACAGAAAAAGTATGGGTCAAGAGGTCATAAGGGGGTCATCTGGGGTCACAGAGGGTCAACCATATTTACTGTGTGTAAATTTAAAATAAGTCAAATAGAAAATCTGTTTTAGCCCATCTTATAGGAATTGAAGAGCGGTCAATAAAAGTCAATTTGACTAATCACTTGACCCATTGGTTAGGGGTCAAAGGTCAAAATACTTCAAATGACGTTACACTTCAAATCACTAACTCCTTTTACAGATTAAGCAGAACCTGATCATGTGAGTTCATGCATATGATATTAGCAGAAAGAACCACTGACCCAGTTACGACAGAGGTGTAAATATTTTGACCTTTGACCTCTAGTTAGGGGTCAATAGAGGTCAAAAATAAAAATCTTGTGAGGCTATTTCTTCTACAGATTAGGTGCCCTACGTACGAAAATTCCGCCTGGGCATCGTCTTGGTTCAAGTGTTATACAGCTGTACACAGAATTAAATCGGAACTCATTAACATTCAAAATGGCCGGCATGATCTAATTAATATGCAAAATTGCTATATCTCAAAATCGATACAACCTGGATAGGTGATGTTTGCGAAAAGTGCGGATAATGTCGAGACGAAGCATGTGACAGAATATTGGCCTCAGGGGGTCCAGTGCAAGATATGCAAATGAGTAATAATATGCAAACCACGCTATAAAACTCATTAACCAAAGTAGATATTTATGTCAATTGGTTAACAAGAAACACTGGAAAAGGCTCTATTACTTAGGTGACATTTGGGATAAAAAGGTCAAAGTGGGGTCATCTAGGGGTCAAAGCATAAAGAAGCTTAAGTGACCTCCTACAATAGCTATGTCATCTAGTAGGCATCAGGAAAAAAGTGAAAAAGAGTCCACAGTGACTTCGCTCTGTGAGCCATCGTTTAATGGGTCAAAGGTTCAAAATACACAAAAATATCAAAGTTGCTTATATTGATAGAAGGCTATGTCATCTTGCAGGGCTCAAGTTCCCACTCAACAATAGATGAAATAAAGTCTACATTGTAAATTGTGTGCCCATATGGGAAAACATGATTATTGATGATACCACTTTCATTGCAAGTCTTGTCTACTTCACATCAACCTTACGGGCATAGATCATGGAGTCGTGTAGTTACCTTAGTCGTTCAACGACTAAGGTTCTGTATTCCAGTCATTTCTTATATTCGTCGTGCAAAGACTAAGGTCCTGTATTCTAGTCATTCTTCTGATTCTTCTGATTCTTTCTGATTTTCTTTACCAAATGCTGCCTTAAAATTACTACTAGTTACCAAACGGTGAACCCCATATCAACCAAAGTGGTCAGAAGAGGAACCGCTGACCCAAGCCTTCATATGGGTGTACTCAGATGGGGGTCAAAGGTCACGTAACCGGATGTAGCCGCCATTTTTTTTGTTAAAAATCTTTAAAAGCTCGACTGTCATACGACAACCAAGATGAGATTCACATTTGTTCACAAGAATCCTTAGACCATACTTCATATAGGATGTACACAGATAACGATCGGAGTCATTAACCTTAAAAATGGCGGCCATGTCTAAATTAATATGCAAAATGCTATATCTCAAAAACGAAAAACGTGGATAGGTGATGTCTGTGCAAAGTGCGGTAGAGTGCGACGAACATATGACAGAATATTGGCTCCAAGGTCATCTGAAGATATGTAAATGAGCTAATTAATATGCAAAACACTATCAATCATTTCAAACCAAATTAGGTATAAATGTCATATTTGGTCACAAGAACCCACTGGAAAAGGTCTATTGTCAATGCTCACAACATGGGGTCAACGGTCACTGGGGGGTCATTATGGGTCAAATCTGAAGGACGTTAATCGACTAATCTAATTATGCAATCGTATGGCTAATGATTATGAAAAGAGTAGAGTCCACAGGGACCCCGTTCTGTGACCATGTTAGGGGTCAAAGGTCAAAATATGAAAAAATATCCCAAAAATTGCCCATATTGCAAAAATACCCTATACCAACTTGTGGGGATTAATGAAAGATGAAATAAAGTTTCGTCAGCGACCCTGTTCATGTGACCAATGGGTAAGGGTCAAAGGTCAAATTACCAAAGGGCAAATTCAATGACTAAGGTCCGTGCTCTCTGAGCACAAAAATGTCTCTAGTACGATCTTTCTGATTCCTATATCATGCGGTGCAGGCCGCAGGATATATTGTCTTCTCTCGATGTCTTTCTTTCTTCTTCTCTTTCTTGTTACCTGCTTCAAAAGGCTACTAGTGCCAGATGCTTGGGTGGATTTGTTGAAATGAGAATGCACACAAGAACCCCCTTACCCCAAGCTTCATATAGGTTGTAAAACAGTTGTACCCATAGGGGTCACGTAGGGTCAACTGCGGTCATTGTCGCCGGCTACACCCTTTTCACTACTTCTCCCACAGTTCGCCTGTGCTATCGATGCCATTCGGTCACAGTGATTGCAGATGCCTGGCATATGCTGTACACAGATTTGAAGCCAAAAGTCATTTAGGGTCAAAAAGGGGCAGTCTCTCTAACCCCTCTAATATTTCAAAAAGCTACTGGTGTTACACAGTGATCTTGATCTTGACCAGACCTCGTCAGAATAAACCATGACACAAGTGCCATACAGGGTGTCATCAGATTGGGTTCAGAAGGTCACGCCAGAGGTCATTACAGGTCATTTCGCTCTTACCCTCCTTTTGCTGTTTCTGCCACAAATCAATTGCTATAATGACTAGACTTGGTCAGAAGAACCGCTGACCCAAGGCCACTATGGGGGTTGGGTATTTAAGATTGGGGCCAAGGCCACGCAGGGGGGCATTACAGAGTCATGGCGCTCTCCCCTCCTTTTGTTATTTTCTGTCCCAAATCAATTGCTATAATGACTAGACTGGTCAGAAGAACCGCTGACCCAAAACATGCCCAGCATGGGGGGTGTGTACAGTTTGGTGGTCAAAGGTCAGCAGGGGTCATTACAGGTCAGGTTGCTCTTACCTTTTTTTTTGTTGTTCTGCCCACAATAAATTGCGATAATCACTAGGACTTGGTCAGAAGAACGCTGACCCAAGGCCCATAGGAGTTGTTTACAGCTTGGGTCAAAGGTCCGCAGGGGTCATTACAGTCATGTTGCTCTTACCATCCTCTGTGTTGCTTCTGCCACCAATCAAATGCTATAATCACTAGTATAGACTTGGTCAGAAGAACCGTTGACCCAAGACCCATATGGGCGGGTCACGGATTGGGGGTCAAAGGTAACCACAGGGGTATTACGGCCAGTTGAAGGTAAGATCTCCAATTTACTGTTTCTGCCACCAATCAATTGCTATGATCACTAGACTTGGGCAGAAAGAACCACTGACCCAAGGCCCATAGTGGTGTTCACAGATTTGGGCCAAGGTCATGGGGGTCGATTTAATTTTAAAAGGGGATTCTTTGAAAATATTGAAAGAATTCACACCATATCAATGCTATAATTAATCGGACTTGGTCCTCGGAATGCTATGTATACATAGGTCAGGGACAGTGCAGGTAGTCACCGCATGATATACCTGTGCTTTTAACGCGCAATAGATGCCTAGTTCTGATTCTTCTTTCCAAGCCCTTAAAATACTACTAGATACAAACGGTTATCCCATATCAACCAAAGTTGGTCGAAGAACCGCTGACCAAGCTTCATATGGGGTGTACTCAGATTGGGGCAAAGTCACGTAACGGAAGTAGCGCCATTTTGTAAAAATCTTTAAAGCCTAAGGGCTACAGGGGGGGGGGGGGCGGGGGGGGGACAACAAGCGATAGATACCAAATCGTTTAGAAGAATCCTTAGACCATCTTCATTTAGGGTGTACACAGATAAACACGATCGGAGTGAGTTCAACTACATTCAAAATGGCGGCCATATCTTAATAATATTGCAAAAAGGCATATCTCAAAAACGATAAGACTTGGATGGTTGATGTCTGTGCAAAAGTGCGGATAATGTCGAGAAAAATCATATGACCAAAATATTGGCCCTACGGTGAAGTGTAAGATATGCAAATGAGCTAATTAATATGCAAAAACACTATCAACTCAGAACCAAATTAGGTATAAATGTCAAAATTTGTCACAAGAAAAGAGTGGGATAAAGCTCTCTCTAATATCATCTCATAATATGGGGTCAAAAAAAAAAAAAAAAAAAAGGTCAAATGGGGGTCATCTATAGCGTTCAATCTGAAAAGAGCTTAATGATAATTAATTATGCAATAGTGATGGTACGATGGAATATGGAAAAAAGAGGTCCTTAGTGACCCCGCTCGGTGCCCAGCGTTTAGGGGTCAAAGGTCAAAAATAGCAATATCAAAATGCCCCCCCTATTACCAAAATACATATACCAACTTGTAGGGATAATGAAAGATTGAAATAAAAGTCACAGTGACCCATTTATGTGACAATGTGTTAAGTGTCAAAGGTTCAAATTACCAAATGTGCAAAAGTTCCACGACTAAGGTTCGTGCTCTTTGAGCACAAAATGTCTATAGTTTTTATATTATGTTACTTAGATTAATTTATAATATTTTATATGCTAATTTATAAGTTTAACTCATTCAAAGTGAAATAAATCATAAATCATTGCTAACTCTTTGGGGCCTGTAACAATAGATTGGGGTCAAAGGTCACGTGGACAGTGCAAGTAGTCACCGCATGATATACTCGTGCTTTCTAAAGCACAATCGATGCCTAGTTCTTTCTGATTCTTCTTTCCAATGCTTCTTAAAATCCCTACTAGTACCAAACGGTATACCCCATATCAACCAAAGTTGGTCAGAAGAACCGCTGACCCAAGCTTCATATGGGGTGTACTCAGATTGGGGTCAAAGGTCACGTAACCGGAAGTAGCCGCCATTTTGTAAAAATCTTCAAAAGCCTACTTGTCCTACAGACAACAAGCTATAGATTCAAAATTTGTTCACAAGAATCTTTAGACCATCTTTCATATAGGATGTACACAGATTAACGATCGGAGTTCATTAACATTCAAAATGGCGGCCATATCTAATTAATATGCAAAAATGCTATATCTCAAAAACGATAAGACTTGCATAGGTGATGTCTGTGCAAAAGTTGCGGATAATGTTGAGACGAATCATATGACAGAATATTGGCTCCAAGGGTCATCTGTAAGATATGCAAATGAGCTAATTAATATGCAAAAACACTATAACTCATCAACCAAATTAGGTATAAATGTCATATTTGGTCACAAGAACCACTGGATAAAGCTCTAATATCCGTGCTCACAACATTGGGTCAAAAGGTCAAATGGGGTCATCTATGGGTCAAATCTGAAAGAAGCTTAATTGACTAATCTAATAATGCCATCGTGATGGCATCGATGAATTATGAAAAAGAGTCAACAGTGACCCCGCTCTGTGACCCATCGTTTATGGGTCAAAGGTCAAAATATGCCAAATATCAAAATTGCCCATATTGCAAAAAAAAACCATATATAGCAACTTGTAGGGATTAACAAAAGATGAAATAAAAGTCTACAGTGACCCTGTTATGTCCCAATGGTTAAGGGTCAAATGTCAAATTACCAAATGCGCAAAAATTCCACGACTAAGGTCCGTGCTCTTTGAGCACAAAAATGTCTCTAGTTCTTGTTTCCCACGCACGTCCGGTTAATTTCAAAATGCTACTAGTGCCAAACGGTTTATCCGATTGCCACGAAAATTGGTCAGAAGAACCACTGACCCAAGGTCCCTATAGGGTGTACACAGATTCGGGTCAAAGATCACGTGGGCCAATTAAAGGGGCATTCTTTGAAAATTTTCGGAACTCTATAAAAGCATTCTTCTGCCACAGAATAAGTGCCATGATCACCAGATGTTATCAGAAGAACCACTGACCCAAGACCCCTATGGGGTGTACGCAGATTGGGGTCGAAGGTCATGTGGGCCGATTAAAGGGGCATTCGTCAAAATTCTATTAATTCCTTCTTGTTCCACAAATCAATTCCTATAATCACAAGACTTGTTCAGAAGAACCGCTGACCCAAGACCCCTATGGGGTGTACACAGAATTTTGATAGGTCATTAAGGGGTCATTAAAGGGACACTTCCGGTCTGAATTCAAAAATGCATATTTGCTATATGCAAGGTAGCATGGTCACGTGACTCATGCATATGAAGCAGCTTGAGACCATTCACCAAAGTTGTGCTCAACATGGGGGTCAAAGGTCATTGAAGGGGAACTTCCGGTCTTAATGTGAACAATCTTCAAAAAATCATATTTGCTATATGCAACGTTGTATGGTCACGTGACTCATGCATATGAAGCAGCTTCAGACTCTTCACAAAATTTATGCTCGGCATGGGGTCAAAGGTCATTTTATCCCCATGGCTAGGTTCGTGCTCTTCGAGCACAATTTGCCTCTAGTTCTTCTTCTTATCGTGTCCAAACACCGTGGTTCTCAAATATGATCCAGCCAGAGACGGGTACAACGTCTGGCAGCCCTATTAATGTAATTTTCAATTGACGTTTACTGTCCTTTTTCATGCAAAAATAAACACTCGCCCAAAGTGATGGGGTTGGGTTGGCATTGCGCCCCTTCGGTAGAGATGTATATATACAAACACGCCTTGTACGATGCAGGAATATCACAGACACATGATTTTGATACCAATTGACTTCCTTTTTCCATTGATACCAAAATGATTACCAACATACCTAGAATTGCGCCACAATCGGCATAATAATAATAATAACGATGCTTATATAGCGCAATTCCAGGAAGTGATCATTGCGCTTCACAAAAGAACATATAAATATAATGACAAGGATACATGAAAACAACAACCAGAAAATACAAGTAGGTTTTTAAACCTTGTTTGAAAGACTGAGCTGTGGGGGCTGACCTAATGGTAAGTGGTAATTGATTCCGCAGATTTGGGCCTAGATCCCGTCCTTCCTAAAGTAAAGTTTGTATATCAGCAAACTGTCATTTTCCATAGACACAGTGTGGAATCGGATAAAATTCAACATTGATATATTTTTGATACATTGCCTTACCGGTGCTTGTTCCGATTTATGTGTATTGTGTTCTCCACTTGATATGAGAGCCTGGCACTTGCACATACACCCCGTAAAGTACCGTGGGAAACAAACTTGCGGTTTTGATGGTAGACGCAATAATGCATGTTGCAAAGCCCTATTCAATACTGTGCTAATATTGATGGTTAACCACTAAAACGGTGGGTTTTTTTTGTTTATATCTTAGGAATGAAATGGATTTGAGGGCTCAAATTTCAGGACGACAGTGAGAAAAATACGGCCTTTCATGTGAAATCACAATCGATACTACTTCGGAACACGCACCTTTAAGGGTTCGGGTAATACTTCTGATGAAATATGATAAGAAAGGTGATTTTTTTTAAAGAAAAAATGTGATTTTGGGTTAAATTCTAGACCCTAACATAAATAATAGAGATTGGTAGTATTAGCTAAAGGTGCAGCGAGAGATTTTGAGACGCCCAAATATTGTGTCAAAATAGTAATTTCATATAGATTTGACACCCAAATAGATTTCTTGCCTTGTATTTGGCTACAGAAATCAAGAGAGAAAAAAGATGATTTTGATTCACTAATATTTCAATATAAAACATAGGCTGAATTTCGTATTTGCTCCTATACGAAATCAGAAATTTCACAATTTTTGTACCAAAGAAACATTTCTCGGCTTGAAGAGACACTGGCACATTTGAAAAATAGTGCGCCCTCAATATTTTTCAAAATCGATATTTTTGTATGGTTGTAAGGCTTTATATAAAACGCCCCAACGAAATGATTTTAAAGACAAATCAGCTTCCTTATGGGTAAACAGAACGATTTTATAATTTAACGTCGCCGGCGACGTTAAATTCAGCAGACGACGAAAATGGCGTTTAACACAAGAACACGCACGCCGTATGCATGTTTCCCACGCTATGCACACTGTTTGATCGGTCTATAACCTTTGTGGTTTTAATATTAGTGAGTACGAGTCAAAAATATTAATGTAATATACACATTTATTGATTAAAGTTATGGAAAACTTTAAAGTTGGCCTACAAATTACCTGGATGTCTTTATCCTCATATCAATGTCCCTATCTGTTTTGGGTTTATGTTATTTTAATGTGTAAAATATATCTTTGTTCTTCCAATGGCCTAGACTATCAATTGAGAGCAAATTGAAGAAATTTCATATTTTGTGAAAATGTGCTAGTACCGCTTTAATCCTTTCAGATGGGGATATTGTTGATGGAAAGCTTACATCAGGGCAAAAATCAGTATTTTCGATTTTTTAGGGGCGCCTGATGTGTAAAATCTCTCGTTGCACCTTTAATATTAAAATTTATTTTGCTAAAAAATTAATCAATCTTGAGCCAAAACAAACCGTGATTTTCTTACTCAAAAACACCCCTGCCACAAAATTTTGTGACCACAACCATCAATATTTTAAAAATTGTTTATAATTAACTTTAAAGCAATATTAACACATTTTTTGGAAGAGCGCCCTCAATTTTTCAAAAATTTTGAGATTCTTACACGGTTGCATTGGTAAATGGCTAGTAAACTATACCTATGAATGGTTAAGCTCGAAAATGTCTATGTGTCACAAACGAAGGAATTTTGTAATTAGAATAATTAATATCGGGATCCCGACAATAATTCAACGGCTGCTGGATGGAAACGGCATCCAATGTAGAATAGCCCTGATGAAATCGCGCCATGTATATCTACGCTCATACATTAGTTGTTTTTTTTTTTGGTTCAGGCAAGGCAAGTAGAGGGATTTCTTGAGGTGGCACTATTTCATCCGGGATTTCATCAGGCGGAACATAAACGTAGGGGGCTTCCATCTTCGCCGGTGAAGCAATCTGAGGATCCCAATTGAAGTACAAAATCGCTTATTTTATGACAAAGACGCAGTTTTTAGCATATGAGTTGCGGTATAGTTTAGTAGGAACAATACCAACATACCTGCAAAAATATCAAAATTTGAAAATTGGGGGCGCTGGGCGTCTTAAAAAATGTGCAATATTGCTTTAAGTGCCCAATGGGGGTTCCAGAGCACCCAACATTTGATTTTTTGCGAGTTCTCGGTTACGCAATCAAATTTTCAAGGAGCTATGCTTTGTATGATTTTTATGAATACGCTTCTCCTGATACAAAAACAAAAATTAAATCCGGCCACGGCTTCATTAGAATAGTTGGTTGGGTCCCTAGGGAACTCCCCCCCCCCTGGGCATTAACGGAAGTTGAAAAACATTTTTCCAAGTATTAGTAATAATTAAAACAAATAAAAAGTAAGTAAATCTGGAATTTATTCGCTTAGCTTAGAAATAAACCTTAGGAGGCATTAATTAATAATTATAATACTAAATAAACCTTTTATATGCTGATAGCATCAATTTTAATTTTGTCATGACCTGCTCTTATGTCTATAGGAAAGACAAGGTTCATTTGAAGGTTGAGAAAAATACCAAGAGGTATAAATTTGAATATTTTGCAATTAATATTTTAATGGTTATTCTCGAGTAGATATAATTGAAATGTTGTTTGGTTCAAAACCTTATAATGGTATGATGAAGATGAAAATGTGTGAACTCTTTTGCGGAGGGTGCCAATTTCAATTCATAGTCAAGTTCGATTTTATTTTTATTGGGGGTATGTGGTTCTACCGGCCCCATGTTACCTTTGTTGAGTCAGATCAAACGCTCAAGGAAAGTGGTTTATCTGGGTGGGTCCCTAGGGACCCCCATCCCCTTGGGCACTGACGAAGTTTTTGTAGCTGGGGACTTAAGGGTACCATGGGTTGCGTTTTGTTCTACGAGGGGAGGGTTGTCGAGAATTTCGCAATCCAAACGCGCTCCATATAATGGCATATTTCTAAAAGTATTATGGACTGTGCAGGGGTTGGTCATTTAATAGTTACGTGCTGTCAAGCACATTCGGCCAGCAAGAAAGAAAAAAGAAAAAAAATCGGGAGTCGCTCGAAAACGCAAGAAGGTTCTAAAAGACTAACTTTAAAATTAGTTGGTTAGTATGGTACATCCCCGTTGCACCCCCTAAAGAAACTACCCACACCAACTTGAGGTGTCTTTTAGGTCCAAAACGGCTTTGGGATGTAACAGTGAAAAAATCCCGATGTCTCGAGATATTAAGCTGGCCGCCATGATGCTGCCCAAAAGTGTTTCAAACTGTTTGAAAAAGTCATATATCAGCAAAGTAATACACTAAGCACAAATAAATAAAAGCACAAATAAAATGATAGTTGTAGTTTCCAACCCACCCGCAGATATTTATTTTAGTTTATGTTGTTTGGCTCCTTTGGTCGGTTAGATGCACTAAATCAAAGATGGGCCAGCCAATGTCTAATTAAAAGGAAAAGTCAGCATTACCCAGGATAAACAAGTAACGTGTCAGAACGTTGTCAAAAGTTTCAGTTTGGTTACGGAAACGGTTCAATGAAATACGTTTGGAGCAACGTAAAAATGTAGACTTTTTACGTTCTAGAAACGTTTGACAAAAACGTATTTAAAAGTCCTTGGAACGTTATTATAAAACGTTTCCAAAACCTGGTGGGAGGAGGAAACGGGCATGGCTTTTTTCGACAACGTTGAGGAAACGGTTTGGAAACGTTTCAAAACGTTTCTACACGTTTCTGTAACGTTTTATATAGCATACTTTTTCTGGTGCCACAACCTTGGAAACGTTTCTGTAAACCTTGTTCTATCCGATAGCACACTTTTTGGTGCCAGAACTTTGAATGGTAAGCACGAAAAACGTTTCGTTAGTTCCGCACGTATCTGATAGTTGAACAGATTTGTTGTCGATGGCTTTTATATTTTTTAATTTTTTTTTAAAACTAGTTTTCCAAAAAATATCGATTATCGAAATAATTTTATTTAAAACTCCATTGATGTAATATAGCAAGATAGGCCACATAAGCCGATTGTGGATCTTGTTAAATTAATATCGAGTAAGTGAAAGTGAAAGGTGGGAATCAGCAAAGGCCAACACAGTTTTGAGTTTTGATAGGCCTATATTATGACTTTGTGAGAAAGAAAAAAACTGGATATTTGAAGTGTGTGCAGATGTGTGGGTCGTTCTTGAATTTTATTTGAGAACTAAAGAAAGATTGATTATAAAACCTACCTGTAGTTACATCCCACCTTCCCTATTAAGAGGCGTAGCATGCTGAAGTACGAATGGTGATACGAGTGTGTTAACCAGTGTCCAAGCTGTCATGCAGAACTTTTATATGTAAAGAAAAGGGATCATGTTACACGGTACATTGTGGGGTTGTTGTCCTAAACTTAGCGTGTGGGATCCAAGCAGATATACAGCCTTAAAATAGTCGGTGGAGCACAAGAAGTATTTCTATATGTCACAAGTGAAGAATCGCCCGTATTAGAAGACATCTAACAAAAACCAAAATAAAACAGAGCCATCCAAAAGGGTGATGTTGTCTTGACCGTTGCTGGTCGCTTGGTTTACGTGGTTGGCAAAACATTGACCCCCGGAAGACCTAACTGTTACCATGATGGAGTCAGATTTCACTGATAGTGGTGGACAGCAGGTGCGGTATGACAGCATTTGACTTGGCGGTGGAGGTCAATGAATGAATTTCTATTGAAAAACTTCGAAAATAAATGAATGATGAGTACATGAAATAAAACATGATATGTATTTAATTGATGGGGATTCCCCATTTAGTAGATACGAATTACGATGACGAGTATGAATGAGATAAAAGCATATACTTTATCATATTAGCTACTGGCGGATCGATTATATTGTTATAAATTCTATTTTAGAAATTATTATATTACTATTAGTATTATTATTAGCTGAAATTTAAAAAACACACCATACACATCAGAATGATTTTCAATCGTTCGGTTACATTGAACCGTTATGGGAACGTCGCGGTTTCGTCTCGTTAAGTTGGTTGTTAGTTGGTTATAATGAAACGTTCTGGGAACGTCGTAGTTTCTTCTTAATGAGATTCATATTTTGGTGATTATTAAACGGTAGTAAATCCGGTTCCACAAAGAAATGTGAATAACCAATTGTTAATACGAAGTGCAGTCACGTTTAAGAACGTGGTTTTTATAACGTTTTCAAAAGACGGAACAAAAGTAGAACCTATTGGAAACGTGTCAGAAACGTTTGGAACGTTTCGTGTTAGCGGGGTAATGGCTGAAAATATCACGTGGTTAAATGAAAATAATCCATATTATTTGGATTGCTAACCGCCTTATACTCGGTTGTTGTACAATCGATGGCAATTACGGGTCCTTCTGGACCAAACTGGTGTCGATAACGTGTCCACATTGTGGTCCAACCATGTTCTGTGGGCGGTTATTTACCCTGAATCTGAACCTTACGTTGAGTCAATAAAAAACCACAACATTCAGGACAAGATTTTTTCTTCAAAGGTTAAACGTTTATTTTGCTGGAATGTTTGCTTTGGTTTGTGTACAGGGATAATAGTGCTATCAAAGATTTTATTTAGGGTCTTTCGGACTTGGGGTTCAGAAAAAAACTATGCAATTTTGCGACGAGACTTAAAAAATCTGTTTGGCCGTTGTAGCCATAAAAAATGCGGAGGAGACTGACACCGAGGCTATACCTGAACACATTATAGCAAAGCCAATCACACATGCAATTTGCCAAATTTCAGTTCAGAGATGGTAATCGATTTCTTCCTCCACAAAACATATCAGTTTGAAATAAAATATTCTAGTGTGTACATAATTATAAGTAACATATCTTCAAAAAATAAATTACCATTGTTTCAATCATAAAAGAGTCAGGTATTGAAAATCACTCCATATTATTGTCGCAGTTAATGAACATAATGAAACTGCTCCAATATTTTTGTTTTACTCTCTAGGTAATTAGTTGCACAAATCAGTTTATACTCTCAAGCGTCCATTACATTTGCGAGAAGACATAACGCTGAAGTTTTCTTTTCCTGAAGATAAATTGGAATTCAAACTTCAAATCAATATCGGCAACACGCCCACTGTTTTTGTTTTCAAGCGGAATACAAAACCTCCTATGGTTTCACTTTGGCTTCGCAAGTTTCGTTGACTGTTTAACCTGAAATCAATCTTTGTCTGAAACCGAAGTAACTTTGGTCTTACACCATCTATCCCTTGACTTTCTATTTGGGAAATTGACCATTTTTTTCACTCGGACTCGGCATTTCTTTTTAAAACATAATCCTTCAATTATTCTCCCACCTTCTATGTTGAGCAATTGGTGTTTTAACCATTTATATTTTTTTTTTATATTCAAATCACTGCTGAAGACTATGCTATTATCTTGTAAACGATTCATCTTTGTTTGGCCAAGACAGGATTTTTAAGAGTCTCAGCAAAATAGCACAACTCTCTTCCCTCCAAAGTCCAAATCACGCCAAATGAAACGTTTTCTTCAATCCTGTTACTTAATCCCTCTTTATAACCAATTCAAAAATTTGTAGAAAAAATATTCCTTAACTATTTTAATTATTTTTTAAATTCTGTCGTCATGTATTTTGTTTTTTACTCAAGGTACTCGAACCACTTGTTAATGACGTCTCGTCGCTCGTGTACGCCTAATGTCAGGAAATACTTTCAAGCACAAAAAAATGAGCTTGTGGCACAAGTGATCTGATTTTAATATATAAACAGATTTGAATGATTTTGTAATTGGTCAAGAATATGGAATGTCCAAAACATTACATAAAATTCAAAATTACAACATTAACAACAATTACACACCATTTATATTAAACTGATACTTGAATGCTCAAAATGAGCGTTGCAGCAGTTCAAACGAGATGTCCTCCCATCAGCGAAGACTCCAAATACAGCGGCACAACAAGTTTCATACAAAACTCCTCAGTAATATCTTCCAAGGGAATCTTCTCGGTCCTGAAAGTAACCTTGTCCAGCAGTCCAAGACGACAAAAGGTTAAATAGAGTCCATCGACATAATAAATCCACAGTATATTAGTCCAAGATACTCACCACGATTTCTATCTGTCCACAATTTGGATCCTACTTTGATTCCCTGCACTTTCGGCTTCAAAGACGAAGTAGAATAATTACCGCAACTCTGCTTCACAGGGAATTATAAATCCTGGCACTTTGTTGGAGCATCTATCTACCATTGTTTTAGATAAAACGAGCTATACCCACACTGCAAATAGCTAATTGCAACTGCTGACCATCGAGACTTTTAGCTCAAATCTCAAATATATACTTACTTCACAATATCCAGTCTAAAAATTACATTACAACAGCATCATGCATAACATAACGCTGACAATCACATCACTTTCCGATAATAACTCTAGGGGAAATCCCTGATCGTTACAATTTTTTTGATCAAATCATAAACAAGTTGAACTCGTTTTGTAAGTGTACATCTTTTGGGAATTTCCCCACTTCCCTTATTGTGCAATCTAAACAGTAGCACTTAGGGCAAAACAACTAGGGTGTTCCCCTTTCTCCTCTTTTATAGTTAAACACCGTATTTTTTCCTCGTGAGAATCTTTTCTCAAATAAAATTGAGAAAAATATATGTTTAAAAGTTAATCAGAAAAATGAGGACATATAACCATCCTCCCCCTTACAAAAATTTTAAATGAAATGAAAAGCACATACAAATTTAACACAAAAACACAAATTAAAATAATTTTGTGGTTAATTTTACATACAGATTACACCACGGTACAAATTTTATACACTTTTTATTATAATGTTCTTGCAATTGCGCCTTCAGTCTATATAAAGTAAGGTTGACAATAACTAAATTTCTGAACACAAATTTCGGCCGCTCTGACAAGGCATCTGCTAAACATTATCTTTTCCTTTGATTATGTCTCAGTCCCGTTGTATCTTGTAGAGTTAACCTCCACCTGACAAGTCTCTGATTTCTGTTTTTCATCTTGTGGATTAAAGTCCAAACGATTGTGGATCCGTTACACTAGAACTGTGTGCACTTTTGTACTTAAGTACACTTCAAAATTTTTCAATGACAAGACAGCAATGCAAGGCATTCTTTGTCATTGTTGATAGTTTTGTGTGTTTGTCAACTTCTTTAGAGTAATAACATACATGATGATCTACATCATTTTCATCTGCTTTGCATTAGAACCCCACCACAGCCTACATCACTAGTGGCATCAACTGCCAACGTGAATTGTTTCTGAAAGTCTGGCAGCAATCAAACTGGCCGCATTCATCAAAAATAGACTTAAATTTTTCTCAAACTCTTTTTGGCATTGCTCGACCATACAATTTTGGCGTTTTTCTTCTTTTCTTGCAGAGGTGGCCAGCGGACACCGCAATTTTCTGAGAAAATTTGGCCATGTATTTTCTGTAATTAACGACCATACCTAAGAATCATAGATCTCTTTTGTTTTGTGTGTGGGGAATTCTTCTCATTGCCATTCAACTTTTGCAGGGATTGGCCTAATTTGCCCTTGTCCTACAACTTGCCCTAAGTATGTGACACGTGACATTTGCATGGCAAAATTCACTTCTCACCAGCCAGAATTCACAGTTAAACCGGCCTGAGATAAGTTCTCAAACAATTTGATGGCGCTTTGTCATGTGTTTCTTCCCCATTTTTCATCACTGTACACACGTAGATCATCGACCATAGGCGCATTCACATTTTCTATGTCTGCAACTACACTGTTCACACTAATCTCGGAAATGTTGCGGCAGAATTTTTGAGACCAAATCCATTCTTTTTTGATTGGTTATAGGCCATCGGGCGTACAAAAGGCTGCAATTTCTTTGGCACGGTCCAGTGAGGAACTTGCCAATCCCTCTTCACAATCAAATTTGCTAAAAATTGGCAGTTCCAACTCTATCTATGCAATATCGATCCCGTTGGGATCGGATATATGACGTCTGTTTTGGAACATATTTTGACTTTTCAAAATCTGTGACAATCGAAGTGAACCATCAGGTTGGGAACCAGAATACATGGGGAACTCCATTCCACATCACTATTGCTTTGATCGACTCTTTTCCATTGTCTAACATGTATTTTCACCTCATTTCCTGATATGTTACAACTTGATTGGATTAACCTAATAAGAGTTGCTTTACAGGCTCGGAGTCACCTACGGTCAATGTCATGGGTTATGAACAAATGTGTCTCACTAGGTACCAGGAAATATGTTTTCCCCACCATGAATTAACTCTTTCAATTCACCTTGTTTACTTTCTGGGAGATGACCTAGTTTATTGTCTAAATTGTGACAAGTATGTTTGAATTTTGCCATTTGACACCAATATATCATTTTCCTAATGTTTACAGTGCTGTTTTTGTTCAGGTTCTGAACTTTTGAGATGGTCATCATTTTACACTCATCACTACCTAGATGACATTACCAATAGCCAGGCTTTATTATCATCCAAGCTCTTTCATAATACTCTTTGAGCATATTTTAATGTGACATAATTTTCGACTTTTTAACGTCACCCTACACTGGGGTTTTGATCCACCTAGTCAGGTCCTCCACTTTGTCTCAATCTCATATGGTCCAGAAAACTTAGGCTTGCAAAGATGCCTTGTATTGGAAAAAAGTGCCAAAACTTTGCACCTGGTTTGAATACTCTGTTTCCGGCATCTTTGTCATAGACCATGTTTCAATTTTTGCCTGGCTCTGTGTTTTGAGATTTTGTTTTGGCAATTTCTGTGGCTCTTTGGCGCCTGTGCCTGACTTGAGACCATAGTCCTAAACAATTCACATCAGATTTTCACACAACCACTTTTCTTTCAGCATTCAATGGTTCCCGTCCCCTAACTTTGTGACCACACACCAACCAAATGGACTGAATCCTAATGACTCTTGTACAGCCTCCCTGGTAGCAAATAACAGAGATGACTCCCCTCATATATCCCCATCCCTCTCAAATCAAAACAATAGGTTTTGATCATGTTTTCAATGTTGGGGTGGTACTTTCTTGTCTAGGGTCCCCCTGTGATTCTGGGTGTGTTCTGAAGAACTGTTAACTGGGAAATCTCCAACTGTCCATTACGTTGTTATTTAAACAAACCTGACATTAAATTGATCCTTATCAACTGAATGGATTGGAAGCCCTACTAGAGTGAAAAACTTTGTTAGAAGAGCCTTTCAAAACTATATTCTGTGCCCTTGGGTAAGAAGCTGGGTCATGAAGGTAGATGCTCCAGGGTTATAGCCGCGGAATCCTTGTGGAACACACTATGGTCAGTAAATACTGATTTCCTGACTTGGGTCTTGGGAAGTGGCCCTACACAACTATTAAGACCTTCACCTACTAAATGGCTCATCAAATGCGGGTATTGGTTGCCAGTAGGCAGTAGGAATTTCCTGATTGGGCTTGCCCACCATTTGGCATGTGTGACATTAAGATATCCTTTGCAAATACTCAGAACCATCTTTTCTGAGTGTAAATGCCACCAAAATGACTCCTAATTCTGTCAAATGTGTTTTTTTCCTTTCTCACACACACCTAAGTGTACTGCCATGGGACTATCTGGGCTATGCCCTATGCACCATCACGCTCCCTATGGTATACCGTTGGCACTCTACAATTTGATGCACGAACTTCCATTCTTCATCTACAGTTCATCGGGTGTCCGCCATTTTTCTCATGAGGACCCCATTTTGTTTGTAGAAACGACAGAAATTTGCTCGGCGTCCTTTGGACAATGCCCTCTCACCTAATTTCCTCTCTCCTATTGCTGGTGTCGTTGTGCTGCTGCATTAACCAGCTTGTCATTGCTTAAAGGGTCCCCTTTACGTCCCTAACTCTATCATGCTCAGCGTTTGGATTTTCATTGTTTACCCAGCTTGTCACCTTTGTTTGTGCTCAGTTGCGGAATTTTCACTAACAGGGCATTTAGTCTCCCCTGAATAGTGGAAGATGACCTCCAAATTTCCTCTACTTGAGAGAAAATAATCCCTCTAAATTTTGGCGCCAAGTCATCCTCGACGCCCTTCCTATGTGTTGAGATTTTTCTCATCACCTTCATCACTGGTTTGCCTGTTAGGCTTTTTCTGGTCATTGACCTTGTTACTGCACATGCTGGGAAAATTTAAGTTTCCTCATCAAACTTTATCCACTGTACAGGGCACCGGAACCTATGGGATTTAAGAGTACTTCCCCCTTTCCAATCATTCCCAACACATGGATACCCTGTTTTACTGGGAGTTCTCTCTAACACCAGTGGGACAGTTCCAAAACCAAGTCTGATTTCAATTCTTTGTGTAAGAGGGACACTAATACCATCCATACCTATCCCCTGTCCATCACTAGTTTCCTTTTCCTGTGGAACTCTCAATATCAATTGGAGTGTGCATTTTCCAATATCATAGACTGTGGCGCAGCACTTCCCGCATGATTTCTAATTGGTTTTGGATCTAAACCATATCACCTGAAGTGACACAAATCCCTCCAAAACAAAGGCTTAAAGTAGTTTTTAACGGTTAACCCGCCAATCTCACTGTCCCATTACTTTTTCTCTGTGCAATTCCCTTTTGTGGAATTCTTGTTTTTGACAGAAGAATGAATTTGGGACCTCAAAGTACTGCACAACCTATTGGTTTTGGACTCACTTTTGGCTTTCTTCTTTCTATTCGTTTCTCCATTTTGGTGGATAGCCATGTATCGTCCCAACACCCTGACCTTGTATGTCCTGGCTGCTTACAGTTATTGCATGTTGAAACTGTGATTTTTGGGTCCCATCCCATCTTTCTGATTAGCAACCATTATTTCTTTAACTCCCCTTTTCAGGGAACCTGACTGGGACTAATCCCTCCTGGTGCTAACCATTACGCTTTGGTTAGAACCCGACTTATTGTTGTCTTTGTTGTCCCTAGTAAAATTCTGGGCTAGGCCTACTATTATTACTTAATTTGTGTGTCACTGCATAATCCATCGCCTTTACGGCTGCTTCCCGCAAACTGTCCAATTTTTTTTTACAATCCAGTGTGTTTTGATATCTGGAATGTTAGACACTGTTTTGAAACTCTCAACTAACATCAACTCCCGAAGCTGACATAAATTTTGCCCGACTTCTTTTTGAGAGAAGCCATCGATCAAGCAATTTGTTTCCGTTACGACTCCGTCACGACGCGCGGGCAAATTCAACATGGGTTACATTCTTTTTCTGACAAGACTTGAATTTTTGTCTATATGCCTCTGCACCAATTCATTGCTTTGAGCCTGCATTGCGTAACCTCGTCCATAATCACTACCACATCTTCTAATGACTGGCTGAATATATTTCTCGGGTCTTTTACCAATGAACACTGACTGAAGCAACAAGGTCCAAGACTCCTCCTGGGGCCATTTCAAGCTATTGGCAATTTTCTCAAGTGTAAGAAGTATGGGTGTCTACTTCTTGTTCCTGAAATTTTGGAACCAGCGAATATTTTTCGCCGATCAAAACCAGAAGGCTTTGGAAGAGCGGTGAGCACCTGTGTGTTTCAATTTTCTTAACTCTCGTTGAGCGTTAACTCTTTCTTTCTTTTTCATATCATTTGCATTTTCAATTCCATCTCTTTTTTCTCCATTGCAAATTGCCTTTCATTTCTAATTCCTTTTCCTTCTCTTTTTGTTGCATTGCATTTTTCTTTTTCTAATTCAATTCCCTTTTCTTTCTGTTCCTTTTGGAATTTGCATTCTATTTCCTTTGTTTTTGTTCTCATCTCCAATTTTTCTTTTTCCATTGGCATTTTCATTCATCTCTTTTAATTTTAATACGGCACTAACTTGTTCCCGTGTCCACAAACCCCTCTTCTAGCCTATCCCTATATGAACGATCCCAAACATCTTCACCTGGACAAACTTTTCAATCAATTATTTTTGAGACTTGTTTTCTCATGACATGTTTTGCTTCAAGTCCGAAATGTTTGGCAGTTTTATTAACTCAGGCTTTCCCCAGCTCATCAAACTTCTCCCATGTTATTTGCCCTATGAACACTTCTGTATCAAACTCAACATCCATTGTTTTGTACTCTACGACACAATATACTAACTTGGAGAGGACCAAACTACAATGGTAGTACCTGTAATACACACAAAAATGTTGTATGCTAAAGGTGCACAGGTTTACAATTTTTCATGTCACACTTTTATGTGTAAAGTCTGAACAATAAGGCTAAAATTTATCTAAACCAATTCCCAAGGACGAGCCCCC
This sequence comes from Ophioderma brevispina, assembly GCA_023653785.1. Lineage (NCBI taxonomy): Eukaryota > Metazoa > Echinodermata > Ophiuroidea > Amphilepidida > Ophiodermatidae > Ophioderma > Ophioderma brevispina. Next base: position 16,551 of record JAMKCH010002353.1, on the reverse strand, counting down.
AATTTTGTTATGACGTCTCGTACGGACGCTAAGGTCGAAATACCTTTCAAACACAAATAATGACCTTGTGCACAAGTGATCGAATTTTATATAAATAAACAGATTTTAATGATTTGTAATTGGGTTCAAGAATTTGGTATGGGCCAAAACATTACATAAATAAATTACACAATTACCACAATTTATAACTGATACTTAATGTTCAAAAGAGAGGCGTTTGCGCAGTTCAACGATGATAATTATTGTCCTCGTCAGCGAAAGACACAAAATGACAAGCGCACAGTTTCATACAAAACTCCGCAGGTATATATTCCAAGGGAATCTTCTCAGTCCTGAAGGTAATCTTGTCAAACAGTTCAAACGACAGGTTAAGATTAATTCCCTCAGCAGCGATATAAATCCACAATATATTAGTCCAAGATTTTTTTTATAATCCACTCCCCACCTCTCCACTCCCTCCCCCCCCCCCCTCACATCTCTCCCCTCACGCCCCTCCACCCCCTCTTCTCCCACCACCCATACCGCCGACGCATTCCCTCCTCCGCACCCCGGGATCCCCTCCTGATTCCGGTCTGTCACTCTCCCTGGCTAGAAAAGAGAGAGGAACTGGACCCCATAGAATGATTTCTGCACGGACTCCCGTAAGGTAAGAATAAGGGGAGAGCTGCACACCAACGGACAGGCGCAGCAAGAGCTGCGACATTCATCCCCGTCTTCCCCCACCGGCATAACGTAGATCCGACACCACTCCCCGGCCCTCCCCCACCGAGGAACCGCAACCAATATATCAGATAAATCACAAGCATCAGGTAAAGACTCTAAACAACGAGAGAAGAGAAGGAAGCGCAACACGTGCTACGATTTCTATCTTTCCTTAATTTGGAATCCTACTTTGATTCCTAGCACTTTCTGCTTCTGCTTCAAAGACGACAGTAGAATAAACACAACTCTGCTCACATGGATTATAAATCCTGGGCACTGTTGGAGCATATATCTACCATTATTGTAGATAATAACCAGGCTATAACCAGACTGCCTAGCTGATTGCAACTGCTGACAATCGGAGACTAGCTCAAATCTCAAATATATACTGACTTCCAAAGATCCCGTCTAAAAATAGACAATTAACAACATGCATCATTCATAACATAACCTGAATCACAATCATTTTCCATATATAACTCGATGGGGAAATTCCCTGATCTTACAAAGTTGATCAAAGCATAAACAAGTTGACTCATTTCTAAGTTTACATCTTGGGATTCCCATTCCCCTTATTGTGCAACTAAACAGGATTGTACTTAGCAAAACAAACTAAGGGGTATTCCCCTTTCTCTCTTGTATAGTAACCATTATTTTTTCCCCGTGAGAAATCTTTTCTCAAATAAATTGAGAAATAATATTTTTAAAAGTTTATCAAGAAAAATGGAGGCCATATAACACACGGTATTCATTGTGCGTCCTGTAATTTGCACGCTTGTTGTGAAGAAGCAGAGACACACTTGGTTGCATCATGGACATAAATAGAGAGATAAGACAATAACGCGAAAACCACCAATTTATCTATTCTCGATTACCATTCAATCTCCAAAAGCTAGGCACTCGATGTGTCTTCATGTGCATACACCGAAGCCGTTTTTTGATCTATATCTCTTTGCCGCGTTCGATGCAGTGACTACTGGAAGCTGTTCACAAAACTCTGTAATTGACCGGAGTTGTCCCACTGGCGATCTACATCGGCGTGCTCGGGCGCACGCCCCCTCGTTGGATGGAGACAAACAAATTATTTCCTATCCCCCCCCCCCCCCAAAAAAAAAAAAATAAGAGACAAAACGGGTCAGTGGTACTGCCTATCCTATAAAGTTAAGGTTTTCATTATTAAGGATGGTTCTTGAATTTTTGAAGAGGAAAGAGCTACAACAATTGTAATCTGCTTGCTATTTCATCTATATTAATAGTCAGGAAAGAAAATCGACCATTCTACCGGCTCGTATTTGACAATTTCTCTCGATGTTGTTATATGATTTAATTTGGCTTGATAAGATTACCTTAACTCATCGGTTTTATACTATCTTGATTTTTTGCTTAAAGGTGCTTGTTTTCCGATTTATGTGTAATTGTGTTTCTCTACTTTATATGAGGATCGGACCCTGTTCACATACACCCCACCAAGCACCGTGGGAAACAACTTTGCGGTTTTGATGGTAGACGCATAATCAGGTTGCAAAGCCTATTCAATACTGTTGCTAATATTGATGGTAACCATTAAAACGACGGCTTTTTTTGTTATATCTTGGGCATAAAATGGATTTGAGGCTCAAATTTCAGGACGACATGTAAGAATGACGGCTTTTATTCCGATATCAAAAATCGATACTACCTTCCGGGTAACAGGGGGGTCCGCCAAAGACTATCGGACCACGCACCTTTAAAATAAAACAATTTCCTGAGCTTTTAGTGTACTTTTGACAGCTTTTGACGTAGACAACCTTTTCTTTGTGTTTTTTATAGCAATTAAAAATTCCATTACTAATATTTTTAAATTTAAATATTATTATCGTTTTGTAATTTTCTTAACGCTTTATTTTAAAGAGCTCTATCTCATGATGCAGTTCATATATATGTCTGATGGCTCACGTTTCAAGTTATGATCCTCTAAAGTAAAGGCCCATCCGCTACGGGCGAGGGCCCTTCGTTCTGCCCCATAATTTCCCATAAACCCTTTCAGCTTTGTTTTCAAAACCCACTTTTTCATGTCTGTACACAGGAAAAGATAAAATGCTTATGATTTTAAAAAAAAGAAGGCCAATCGATACCAGTCTTGAGCAGAGTCAGGGCCCCCCGTTCACAAGTTAAATTAATTTTAAGTGAATTTAAGAAGAACATCTCAAGAGTCTCTCCACTTCTATAAAGGAATTTGTAAGTAAAATTAAATAAAATAGAACCTAGTTATAAAACGGCCCGGATTTAACGTCATAAATCTCATACGAAAATTCTTGACATTTCTCCTTAAAAAATTGGCTTTAACGATTTAATAACTTTCAGAAGAAAACTCTTATTAGGTTTCGCCCTTTTTTTTTTTTTTAATCTTAAAAGATTATAATCTTACCTTATATGAAACAGACCCGGAAAGTGGTTTTCCTTACAAATAATCACTTTGTGGCTTAAGCGTATTTGTCACGTTATGTAACACTCGATTCCAAAATTCAAATATCTTGATTTTCGATCTACCAAAATTCACGTTTTCCCGGTCGATAATTCACTTTTCCGTTCGATAATTACTCCCATTTTTCATTCAATAATTCCAAGATTTGGCAAGCAAAAACTTGTTCGGCATTTCATTGATAATCCTAGTTTAGATTTTCCGACGCTCATTCCGGCAGGGGTACCCCGCAAGCAGCACTTTCCCCCCCCCCCCTCCCCCCCCCCCGCCATAGCGCAGGAGGGACATCCCTCCCGCACCTACCACCCGGCACAGCGGTACCATTGTAACTGTGTTATTACAGACATTCCACACGCCCCCTCGTTTCCATAAAATCCTGGATCGCCGCCACTGGTGCGACCCCCCTGCCTGTAGGGGTTTTTGGTAAAGTGCAATAGTACTTCAATTCCACTTTTTTGCAAGTTGTTGTCACCAAGTAGAGGAGAATTTTGTTCAGAAACTTACAGAAAACTACATCAAAATCCGTCATTCCTACCATTTTTAACGCAAAAAAGGTCAATTTCAAAATTTTGAATTTTGGGTTTTTGATTTTGGGACCCGTAATTGTTAAAAATCTTGTGAAATAATATGACACATGTTTCCGATCACTCGACTCTTGAGAAACGGTGTATATGAAGTTCATTGTACCTTGTAACACGTACACAACTTCTGAACTGTGCCCAAGTGCGCCCATACGTGAATTCTACCACCTCGAAAACTACAAAATTGTAAATTTTAACTTCCGGTTATGTGGAATTTGTTTACCGCTGTGACTGTTTGATAGCCGATACCATTTCGAACTGATTTCAATGCCTTTTTTCATCTGAATATAGTGTGATAAGTCATACGTTATAACTAATTAAATGATAACTTATAGTAACTTTACCCCTCGTCTTCCGAGGGGGGGTGGGGGGTTGTTAACCGGCTCTCGTTCTATTGCTTTCGCCCTACTAAAACCACCATTTTCCGGTGTCAATGATAATAATTACAATTGACTTTATGTTTCCGTTTCACAACCCCCCCCCATCAAAAAAAAAAAAAACACTACCGGGTATAGCAAGGTAAGGGTGCTGCCCAAAGTGTGGATAGGGTGTGGCACCCCCCCCCCCCCCATTTCGGGAGGGAAATACCAACACTCCTAGTCCTTCACATGAATATCACAGATATTTGATCTTAGTTGCAATAGATGCAGAATGTCCTCTTCTTTTGCTACCAAAATGAGTACCACATACACCATTATTTCATAATGACGGTCATAACGTCTCTATATGATGGCAAAAGTTTAAAGAGTTTACAATATATTTATTTGCCACTAAATTTGCAAAATATCAATGTTTCTTCCTAGATGCATATTTTCATATTTTAAATATATTACCTTATGACGTTCATGTGAAGTCATCCACCAAAAAATCCAATTCATCTCAACACTTTGGCATTGAGCATTTTAGGTGAGTACTTTTTTTAACAAAATTCTAGATTACGTCTTATTTACTACAACAAAAATATATATTTTCGAATCTCTTGAATCTTTCTCTTTGAATCTGTTATAAGGTCGACACCTAGACAAACTATACCCATTCCCGTATCAGCGGGCGATGGGCCCCCCTCCCCCGGCGAATCTGGGTAAAGTCATCCCCCTAAATAAAACTCCTGGTTCGCGGCCTGTTTAATCATTGATAAAGAGACAATGTATTGCTGTACTTTGACTTCATTTCAAATTTAACCTTTGCTAACTCCCCCCCCCCCCATTTTACAATGTTTCTCCCACACTTCCCAGCGGTTGCACCAAATTTATGATCTCGCACTCTCCACTATAAACAAAACCATCTCCAAACCTTCTTTCCAAACATGATCACTTTTTAAACGTATTTTTGTATTGCAACAACAGTTTTCATATTTTTTCATACCTATGTCGTGTAGTAACGATTTTCCTCCCCAGTTTTCTGCGCGCGTGGCTAAATTGTGCCAAATTGGTTAAACATCATTCCCAGTAGGCCCCGCCACTTTCCGAAAGCGCTTTCCCTCCTGCTGAGAGGGCAATTATCGCATTATATACCTTAGCCGGTAATTGGATGGTAGTAGTTTTAATAACAAAAGGGCGGCGCATCGTGATCGGGTCTTTGGAACTCGTGTGTTGTTGGTCCTCCTCTCTAATTAGGTCATTGGTTGCAATAAATAAAACGAATACCCTTTTTGAGTTATAATCTGAGGTGACTCAAATAAGTATAACCAAAATAGTTTTATATCGCGATTGCCCACCGCTTTAACGCACTTGGGTATTTTTTTTTTTATGTATCAAAAATAACAGTTTGTTTTTAAATCTTGAGTTCTCCAATCAGCAAAATTATAACCTCTAGACATTTTATCTAGCGCTTAACCCACGCTGGTAGTGTAAATAAAACGAAATACCATTTTGTTATAAATCTGGAGGTATCTCAAATAAAGCAAAATTGCAAATTATGAACTATACACATTTTATATAGCAATTGTCCACCGCTTTAACACACACTTGGTAGTATAAATAAAAAGAAATACCACTTTGCTATATATCTGGTGGTATCTCAAAAAAATTATAACCTATAGATATTTTATATAGCTTAGGCTATTACGTGGGATTTAGTCGCTGTCATATTCACCAAGACCAGAACAGTCCGATTCATTTGGATCATCTTCATCCACATCAATTTTGTCCTTATCTGAAATTTCCTCTTCATTGACTTCAGCCAAGATGTCTGCAAGACGTGATGGCAATACGGGTCCTTCTGACCAAACTGGCTCGATAAAGTGTGTACATCGTGTCCAACCATGTTCTGTAGAAGGTGGTATATCCTGAATAGGCACATCTGAAGTTTTCAGGAGTGTCTTGCCAACAAGTTGGGCTATATTTGAGTATGATGAGGTAATAGTTTTTAGAGGCAGTAATTTTATGTTTCCTGGCTTGGGGTTTGGTTTGGTTCCTTCCGAACCTTATTCGGTGTCTTTGGCGATGGAGGGGGGGGCTTTTTGTGGAATGAACAGTTAAAGCCGATCGATTGCGCCGTAGGAAGTGGCCTCTAATTTTTTTCAGGTAGGTATTTGCGGAGCCCGATTTCCGAACTTGAGGGTGCTTGGGAAACTTTTATTTGTTTCCCAAAGATAGGGTCATAGAACTGAAATTTTGTTAAATTTGCCGGATTGTAGGCCAAATTTGGCTACAATTTAGCTTTTGAGGCAAATGTTTACCAAAATGAGACCTTATGAACTAAGATATTGTAAATTTCCACAATATTATACGGCATTCTGCCAAAACAAAATATGATAGGGTAAATATTACAGTATACTCTAAAATACTTTAATTAAACGCTTGGAAATTGGAAATTCGGTGAGTTATTAAAGAGCTTGGGAATATGTCAGGACTATAGCACGATGACCGACACCAACCTGCAAACCTGCCTACATTTAGGACCATCTTTTAATATAAATTATACTTTTTACAGTAGGCCTATTTAGATGGTAGAATGAATGCTGCTCTAATACGTAAAATTTACAACAGTACAAGATAAATTACGACAACGCAAGTACATTTTAATGTACTTCTAGAGTTTACATTCTTAACCCGATCACATTGGATAAGGTTTTACACACATTATTGGATGGGGGGGGGGGCCTCCTGGAGCCCTACATCCGAAATGCATTTCCCATTGGAATACTTCGGCAAACCTGCACAGCAATATATATATATATTATAGATACATATTATATAATATATATATATATAAAATATAGATATATAAAATTAAAAAAAAAAAAAAAAAAAAAAAAAAAAAAAAAATAAAAATATTGATCGGTTTAGAAATTAGGGTTCCAATTTGGGCTGAAAAGTAGCCATTTTTGCCGGCATTCCCTCCACAATGAATGCACTATACCTGTTTAAACAATGTCTTTTATGATAGTTTAAAGGCACTATCCTGATCCACCCAAAGAGTCAAAATATTTGAAATTCGCAGGCATACTTAAAATGACAGATTAAGTCTTCATTCTCCTAAATATCTTTTCCAATGAAATTTCCAGAAATGAAGAAAAAGCAGGGTCAAAGATACGAATCTCCAATTCAAAAATACGTGTTGTAGTATGTCCGTGCGCGTGCGCACAGTGATGACTAAAATATCAAATTTTGGCTTATTACTTTGCTTTCGGTCTTACCACTTGTCAGGGTATGTAGGACACCTGAAACTTGTCCGCAGACATGGAATCCCTAATTGTTGATTTTTTTTTTTTTTTTCAATTTTCTGATTTAGCAATTCACTGATAGTGCCTTTAAGAATAGACAAATTAATTACATATAACAATAAATTGGGTGCTGGATGCTTTTTAGAATTTTTGTGGTCCCGTTTTCCATCCATGTATTTCCCCATTGCGTTGTACATGGAATGATTATCAATCAATCAAATCATCAATCATTATTTTGTTCATCATAGAAACAGCAGCAAAATAGGATAAATAATTATGTAAATTAATCCGTACGGGAACATTAATTGTTCAATATTACAAGTAAAGATGATTTAATAATACATTAATGATCAACCTGTATCAAATTACCTAATTTTATTATCATTATTAGTATTTAGGTTTATTAACACAGGAAAGCGGAGAAATGTGATTGGCCTTTAAATTATTAAAAAGTGCATAAATTTCTTTTTGAAAAATATTTAAATTAACTAGTATTAAAACAATAGAATGACTATTTATAAAAAAACCAAAAGATACACACTTACAGTCTTCAATCTCACTTACACACAAACCGGACACATACAACCCAAACACCCAAAGTCGCAACACACGCGCCTCACCCTCGCAAAGTCCGACGCCCCCCGAACGCCCCCCCCCCCCCCAATTTTCCTTACCGGGTCTCTATTTCCATAAATTAGGGTTACCACGCATAGCGTGTACTCATTTTTTATTGGTATCAAATGGAGTACACCATTTGCAATATGAAGTCAACTTATGACTTCGTAAAGTTGAAGAAAGTATGAAAATAGGGTGGAAAGTTGATATTTCGCAAAATACTGGAGCAAAAAACAAACTGTTTTGTGAGCTTTAAAGCCCATGTCTCAAATGACCAAAATAATCAGGTATAGCTTTGTAATTCTCATCTCAGCTCACATTTCAATCTGGCACGTACAATTGTCACCAATACCGAACAATAAGCGAAGGTCATGTTTAAGATTATCAAATTTGGGCTAATTTTTCCTCATTTAAACATTTTCCCTTGTTAAAACTAACTTTAACCACAGCAAAAGCATGTTATTTTTTTTCTTTAGTTACACCAGTAGGCCTAAACATTGTCAATTATAATCGTGCATGCAAATAACAACATAGCACGAAGCCCTGTTCAGTGCTTTAAGTACCCATATATTGGAGATGAAAACGGATTTAATGCATTTCATGTGCACCATAATCCCACAAACAACAGTAGATAGGTATCAGATTGCGTGACACCTCGTTATTCCACTCACGGTATGGAACCGCCATAATGTACACGGTAGGGGGCTTGGAAAAATATAGGGGGTCATTTAAATTTGATTGGGCATATAGGGGGGTCATGTAATTTTTTTTGTATGGAGTAGGGGGGTTATGTAAAATTTGTAACCTTTTTAAAAAAAATAAAAAAAATCATACCTAACAGTATGTTAATCAAGACTTCTGACTTAAAAGCTGATACCCTTGGCTGCTGTAACCTATGCTGGGTGAAGAGAGTGCTAACGGAAGCCAGAGACGACTTCCATCCGCATGCCAATTTGAAGATGTTTGCGAAACTTCATCTTTAGAGGACATGAAAGTCCCTACAGAGATTTAGTCAAAAAACATAATTGATGAAAAAATATAAGAGATCATCTTGATATGTGCTGAACTTGCCAAAAGAAAGAAATGAGAGCCATGGAGCGACAAAATTGAGAAACGAAATTCAAAATAAGGAATATCATGAATACGAATGGGGACAGCTTGTAGAACAAGGGAGTATTGCAAAGCTGCTAGTTCATGAATTGAACAAATATCTTCAGCATCATAAATTACCCACTACAGGAACAAGAAAGACAAGATCAGAAGGGTTATTGTCCATGTCATTTTGATGAGGGGGATGTGATGGTCAATATGAACATCCCCCCAATGTTGAAGCATGTTCATCCGTTTTTTACCAAAATAACCTCATATATTACCATAATAGTTTAAAAATGGTTAAATGTCCACGCACTCCGCGCGCATTTTGTTCTAATAACAATTACATTTCAGTAATGATTTTAGCATCCAAATGGCAAATTTTTTAGCGTGCTTCGCGTACATATGTGCTAGTAATAGATCTTTTCAGCAAACCCTGTTTCATTCATAAATTGTTATCAACCCCACCCCACCCCCATGTCAAAAAGAAATTTACGTCACTGGCAGCAAGATCGAGATATTTCAGACAAAGATTGAATACTCAAGTGAAAGTGAGGATGGAAGTGAGGAAGAGGGCGATGTCTGCAGCACGGTTAACACAAGTGATGAGGATGAGAAAGAAGAATAAACCGAAGATCTTAATAGTGATGCGGATGAATGAACGCAATAAAAATCCTTACATGATCTGGAAGACTTTAAAGGCGAAGACAGGACAAGACATTAATTAAGTCCCATTACTGTTTTGAAATGGGAAACATATTTGATTGACTTTGACTTTTATATTGTTATGAAAACTGGTTTGCCTCTTCCCGGGGCCTTTTTGAAGAAATATGAAATTGAAAAAAAAAATGAAGGCAAGCATATCAGATCATTTAACTTCTTTGCCTGTAACATCTTGTGTGAACAATGGACACCATTTAACAGGAGTTAAGCATTAGGCCTATAATTAATATAAGTGATATGAACTCTATGCATGGGGGTGTAAATTTTCATGTGGCAGTAGGGGGGGTTGTGTAATTTTACATTGTGGTAATAGGGGGTTTGCATAATTTTTCCAAACCAACTTGGAAATTCTCCCAACCCCCCCCCCTCGTAATTAATGAACGGTCCCTTATCGATGTTATTTGGGATAACTTGACACAATGTATTATGGGATATTAGTGATTACTCGATGCTTTCACACGTTGCCACTAATTAGGTGATAATCTTGGAGATTAGATCATGCGTTCGATTTCACCGTATCCCATAGCGCAGTAGATGAGGTATTTTAAGACTGCATCGTGTACCGATAATGAATGCACAAGCTTTCACACTATACCAGCGTTATTGGACAATTTGGCGTAATGTATTATGGGATATTGGATTTGATTAGTCGATTCTTCAAACGTGGACATCTCGCAAACGAGCTATGACGTATGTGCGATTTTTTCCATTTAGCTTTCGGGGTCGCAACCCAAGCAAAGATGTCTTCTTCAGGGTACATCATACGCATTCTCCATTACAAATATCCCTATATTCCCTTATATTATATACAGGTTTATATATAATATATTTAAAACAGTAGAAGAAGTCAAAACCTAAAAAGTATGCCTAGATTGCCTCAGTCATTTCACTAATTAAAAATTACACCCCTGCACCAAGTAAGAAAGCCGAGAACAGGAACATCTAGCCACTTGAACTGGTTGAAACCATCTCGCGAAATAGGTAACACTCGTAGCTCAAACAACTTACGCAGATTTTATTCCTTCTTCAAAACACTTTTGCTAAAATATCCCTCGCAAATCACTTAAGAATTCAGATGTTTTAAATACATTTTCTTCAGATTTCCGATATATTGAATATTAATTCAAATCATATACCTTCTCTTTATACATCCCGTTTCTACCATCCCTACAAAGTCCTGGCAATTTGTGTGGTCGAACCTAAACAAATAAGTAAAGTAAACAAAATGCTACACTATATAAGACAACTGGCACAGCTACCAAAGCAATATGTAGGGCGGTTCCAACCGCCCTCATAATCATGCTAAAGAAGATGATTGGTGATGGTCAGAGGAGCTCATCTAAAGTTTATCTACCTAAGCTTCCACCATGCAAACAGTCTCTGCTTCCACACAACAAGCGTGCAAATTACAGGACAGCGCAAATGAATAGGTCAGATGTGCTTATTCAGGATATACACATCCTACAGAACATGGTTGGACATGATGTGGAAGGTTGTATCAGCCAGTTTGGTCAGAAGGACCCGTATTGCCATCGAAATTGTATTTCTTTATACTTAAAGCGGTGGACAAACGCTATATAAAATGTATATAGGTTATAATTTTGCTTTTATTTGAGATGCCTCCAGATTTATAAAAAAAATTTTTTTTTTTTTTTTTTTTCTCAAAATATGGGGACATCCTAATTAAACTAGAAAAAATCAATTTTACTGAAATCAGACGATTCTAACCCCCCTGTACATACCCTCTGAAAGTTTTGAAAGAAGGTTTCCAAATTCGGAAGCCTTGAAATGTGAATGATACATTGAATTGCCAAGTATCCTCAAGTATCACACATGCTATCACCAAGATTTCAGGATTTTTATTCCTGATTTCAGAATTACTGTTTAGTTTTACCAAAATTCACACATTTTTATTTTTTTTTTTTTTTTTTTTATTGATTGAATTTTATTTTTTTAAAGGTAGGTTGTTTTATGTCAGGGGTGTCTCCATATTTTGGGCTGGGGGTAAAATTCATACTTGCACTTTTGTGCAATAACACACCCCCCTACTCATAATCATGCTAAAGAAGATGATTGGTGATGGTCAGAGGAGCTCATCTAAAGTTTATCTACCTAAGCTTCCACCATGCAAACAGTCTCTGCTTCCACACAACAAGCGTGCAAATTACAGGACAGCGCAAATGAATAGGTCAGATGTGCTTATTCAGGATATACACATCCTACAGAACATGGTTGGACATGATGTGGAAGGTTGTATCAGCCAGTTTGGTCAGAAGGACCCGTATTGCCATCGAAATTGTATTTCTTTATACTTAAAGCGGTGGACAAACGCTATATAAAATGTATATAGGTTATAATTTTGCTTTTATTGAGATGCCTCCAGATTTATAAAAAAAATTTTTTTTTTTTTTTTTTTTCTCAAAATATGGGGACATCCTAATTAAACTAGAAAAAATCAATTTTACTGAAATCAGACGATTCTAACCCCCCTGTACATACCCTCTGAAAGTTTTGAAAGAAGGTTTCCAAATTCGGAAGCCTTGAAATGTGAATGATACATTGAATTGCCAAGTATCCTCAAGTATCACACATGCTATCACCAAGATTTCAGGATTTTTATTCCTGATTTCAGAATTACTGTTTAGTTTTACCAAAATTCACACATTTTTATTTTTTTTTTTTTTTTTTTTATTGATTGAATTTTATTTTTTTAAAGGTAGGTTGTTTTATGTCAGGGGTGTCTCCATATTTTGGGCTGGGGGTAAAATTCATACTTGCACTTTTGTGCAATAACACACCCCCCTACTCATAATCATGCTAAAGAAGATGATTGGTGATGGTCAGAGGAGCTCATCTAAAGTTTATCTACCTAAGCTTCCACCATGCAAACAGTCTCTGCTTCCACACAACAAGCGTGCAAATTACAGGACAGCGCAAATGAATAGGTCAGATGTGCTTATTCAGGATATACACATCCTACAGAACATGGTTGGACATGATGTGGAAGGTTGTATCAGCCAGTTTGGTCAGAAGGACCCGTATTGCCATCGAAATTGTATTTCTTTATACTTAAAGCGGTGGACAAACGCTATATAAAATGTATATAGGTTATAATTTTGCTTTTATTGAGATGCCTCCAGATTTATAAAAAAAATGGTATTTCTTTTTATTTATACTACCAAGTGTGCATGTGTGCTAAAGCGGCGGGCAATGGCTATATAAAATGTCCATATGTTTTAATTTTGCTTTTATTGAGATGCCTCCAGATTTAATTTATAAACAAATAGTATTTCTTCTATTTTTACTACCAAGTGTGTGTTAAAGCTGTGGACAATCGCTATATAAAATGTTTAAAGGTTGTAAGTTTGCTTTTATTTGAGATGCCCCAGATTTAAAAATGGCTTTTTTTTATTTATCCTACTAAGTGTGCGTTACAAGGGTGACAAATGCTATATGAAATGTCTGTTTTACTTCAGCACTTATGCTAGATAGCTTTAATTTACAACACCAAGTGTTCATAGTTATTTAATATTTTATAACAAACTCAATTGCTTTTTTATTACTAGGTTTATATACATATTCATTTAGATTGCAATTTTTAGATTGCCAATTTTAATTTGCAACATGATAACAAATATAAAACAATATCTGATGTTCAAATTGAACCTAATTGGATTTAAAATATGGATTATGATATCATTTACCACTTGTATTTTCGGAAAAAATAATGCATGACTTCTCCTTTGAAAGTATACCATTTTGCTGGCCATCTTGAATTTAGTGCATTGAAACCGAACAAAAATATGCTTCAAATTAGTTTCTTTTGGGAGTGTTCCGGTTTTGGTGACTATGACAACGACTAACTCCCATGTCATGTCATAATCTTAGCGGCAGACAACCGTTATATAAAATATAGGTTATAATTCTTTGAGATGCCTCCAGATTTGTAACAAAGTGGTATTTCTTTTTATTTATACTACCAAGTGTGTGTTATAACGGTGGAAAATCGCTATATAAACTGTCTATTTTCAGCCAATAATGCATGACTTTTCCTCTGAAATTAGACCATTTTGCTGGCCTTCTTGAATTTAGTACATTGAAACAAACAAAAATATGCTTTATATTAGTTTTTATGGGTTAAAACATATTATCTAATCATTTCATTACACAGTCGAGGAACTCGCCCGTGTCTTTCTTCTGTATGGTTTCTTTCTTTCTTTCTTTCTTTCTTTTTTCTTTCTTTCTTCCCTTCTTTCTTTCTTTTTTCTTTCTTTCTGTCATCATGCTAATATCTCAGACATGGAACATTCCATATTGACCAAAACTGGTCACAAAGACAAGTACATGCACAGAAACTTTTGACCTGACCCGATTGGTGTCAAAGGTCACGATGGGGTCACAGGGGTCAACAACGTTAACCATGCAAAAAACTAGAATTAGCTAATAAGGCTCAAAAACTTAATCTGGCATCTTATCGGACTTGACCAACACTACAAAAAAGTTAATAATGACTTTGTCATATGACACATGATTTAGGGGTCAGAGGTCAAAATACATAAAATTACGTTACACTTCAAATCACTACTCCTTCTACAGATTACATAGTATGATCACGTGACTCATGTATATGGTGCAGCTTGAGATCCCCAATAAAAGTTATCAAGTGATCAAAGGTCATCTGGGGTCACTAAGGTCAATGACCTTTACTGTGTGTAAAACTTAAAACAAGGTCAAATAGAAAAGCTTTTTATCCCATCCTGTAGTACTTGATGAGAGGTCAATAAAAGTCAATTATGACCTCATCACTTGACCCATGGTTTAGGGGTCAAAGGTCAAAATACATCAAATTACGTTACACTTCAAATCACTACTCCTTTTACAGATTACATAGTATGATCACGTGACTCATGTATGTGGTGCAACTTGACATCCCCCACAGAAGTTACTTAATGACATTTTGATCAAAGGTCATCTGGGGTCACTAAGGTCAATGACCTTTACTGTGTGTAATATTTAAAACAAGGTCAAATAGAAAATATTTTTATCCCATCCTGTAGTACTTGATGAGAGGTCAATAAAAGTCAATTATGACCTCATCACTTGACCCATGGTTTAGGGGTCAAAGGTCAGAATACTTCAAATTACGTTACACTTCAAATCACTACTACTTCTACAGATTAATTAGTATAATCACGTGATTCATGGATGTGGTATAGTTTGCCACCCCCTACAACAAATACTTAATTAAATTTGATCAAGGTCATCTGGGGTCACTGGGGACAAAAGTTCATTTTTACAAAATACGCTACTCCATCGACAGATAACATTGCATGGTCACGTGACTCATGCATACGAAGCAGCTTGAGATCCTTCACCAAAGTTCATAGCTCACAGGGATCAAGGTCATTAAGGGTTCACTTCTGGTCTGAGTACCCTCGACTGTGTTCAGATCGTAGGCATATCTAGTTTCTTACACAGTCGAGGAACTCGACTGTGTTTTGTTTTTGTACGGTTTCTTTCTTCTTCTTCTTTTTCTTTCTTTCTTTCTTTCTTTCTTTTTCTTTCTTTCTTTCTTCTTTCTTTCTTCTTTCTTTCTTTAACATGCTAATATCTCAGGAATGGAACATTCCATATTGACCAAAACTGGTCACAAGGATAAGTACATGCACAGAAACTTTAGACATGACCCGATTGGTGTCAAAGGTCACGATAGGGTCACAGGGGTCAACAACGTTAACCATGCAAAAATCTAGAATAAGCTCAAATCTCAAAACTAATGCTGTCATCTTGTAGGACTTGATCAACAATACAAAAAAGTCAATTATGACTTTGTCATATGACACACGATTTAGAGGTCAGAGGTCAAAATACATCAAATTACGTCACACTTCAAATCACTACTCCTTTTACAAATTACATAGTATGATAACGCGACTCATGTATTTTGTGCAGCTTGACATCCCCCACAAAAGTTACTTATTGAAATTTTGATCAAAGGTCATCAGGGGTCACTAAGGTCAATGACCTTTACTGTGTGTAAAATTTAAAAAAGGTCAAATAGAAAATCTTTTTATCCCATCCTGTAGTACTTGATGAGAGGTCAATAAAAGTCAATTATGACCCATCACATGACCCATGATTTAGAGGTCAGAGGTCAAAATACATCAAATTACGTCACACTTCAAATCACTACTCCTTTTACAAATTACATAGTATGATAACGTGACTCATGTATTTTGTGCAGCTTGACATCCCCCACAAAAGTTACTTATTGAAATTTTGATCAAAGGTCATCTGCGGTCACATAAGGTCAATGACCTTTACTGTGTGTAAAATTTACTCATGTATTTTGTGCAGCTTGACATCCCCCACAAAAGTTACTTATTGAAATTTTGATCAAAGGTCATCTGCGGTCACTAAGGTCAATGACCTTTACTGTGTGTAAAATTTAAAACAAGGTCAAATAGAAAATCTTTTTATCCCATCCTGTAGTACTTGATGAGAGGTCAATAAAAGTCAATTACGACCCCATCACATGACCCATGATTTAGAGGTCAGAGGTCAAAATACATCAAATTACGTCACACTTCAAATCGCTACTCCTTTTACAAATTACATAGTATGATCACGTGACTCATGTATGCGATGCAGCTTGAAATCCCCCACAAAAGTTACTTAATGACATTTTGATCAAAGGTCATCAGGGGTCA